>VZTT01045275.1:45836-58002 GCA_013400855.1 Buphagus erythrorhynchus
CTATTTTAATCAGCAGACTCATTGATTTCTGTGGTTCTATAAATAGCTTAGGCTTAATAAAGAGGCTAAGAAGTTAGTGAATCTACTGCTCTGGAAGGAATGTTCAGACTGGCTCTCAGTCCTGCTGCCTATATCAAGCTTTTTGCTTCACCTGTGGATTCAGAAAGGAAGTTATTTGGTCCTCGGTCACAGGCCTTGACAGTCAAGGGCCAATATCCTTTTGTAGCTCTTAGGTTGGCAATATAATTCAATTAGTATTTTCCAAGAAATATTTCATGAAATCCTACATGAAAGCAATGATATTTATTTTTATGGAAATCGTGCTGAACTGGAGTTGTATGGGAGCAGAGGTCTGTACTATCAGGAATTTTATTATCTGCCTGAAGTAGTTCCTTTGTTTCTTATCTGCTTATCACACTGTGCAGCCAGAAATCTTTCTGCAAGCTGTATGCAGAACAATTTAAGCATTTATTTTAAACTAGGTGGTCTTAGTTTTCTTAGTGAGCAAGTAATTAGCTACTTAGCCTGCTTTTTGAAAAGCCTCTTCTATTACATTGCCTAGGGATCAGAAGCTGTTCAGTAATAAGAGAACCATACATTTACATGGTAATTCCCTGGCATGTCTTGCATGATCCTTATAAAGCATGACCCTTATGAGCTGCCCTTCACTACAGCTGCAGTCTGACACTTGGATCTCAGAATGGTATAAGGTACCTTAGTGTAAACTGAACCACACTTTAGTTCTTGTTCAACAGGAAACATCCAAATGAGCAAATTGCTGTTATCTTAGTGAGGCCCTTGGCTGCACATACATCTGTCTGGGCCTGATGCAACTAGTCAGGGTCCAGTTCAGTGCTTGCTTGAGAGACATTAAAAGTGGCCTGCTCAAACTTTGGGTTTACTTCTGAGGAATGGAGGGTGACTGCTCTCTCTTGTCCCCATCCCCCATCTATGCCCAAAATCCCCCAGGGGAAGGTGAGATGTCAGTAAAACAGAGAAATCATATGAGAATTCATATGAAATGGTGGGAAGAAACAGGGCTGAGTCAGACTTCACCTTTAGACTTGAAGATCAGCATAATTTCCAGAGCTATTATGTAAGACCCTGGCTCTAAGTGTTGCTCTTTATGCCTTGACATAAACTAGAGATGCAGGCCTGATAAATATTGCACTGACTGAAATCTTTCACTTGCTCCAGCTTCATGTTGATGTTGCAAATAGAATTTGTCCTGGTTCATGCTGGAATAAATCAAGTTAGGGTCTGTGCCATGGTATCTCAAATTCTCATAACAAGTCTAGTCTGAAGTGCAATAAATTAAAAATCCTAGTGAGCTTACTAGGCACTGGATCATGGTCAAAGTTAAAGCTTTGGATGACTCGTGGAATTTTGGTATCAACAAGGGGTTAGCTATTGAGTCAGAATTAATTTGTAATAATGATTCATAGAAGAGACAGAAAGCGGTGGTCAAAGGTGAGATGAATCATGCTGCCAGCGAAGCTCCATTTTGTTACAGATTCATGCCTTCCTAAGCCAGGAGAAAGCTGCTTTTTGGAAAATCACTCTATGAGAGTGGCTTCAGGAAATAACGATTTTTAAACTACTAATGTTTTGCAAACAAAAGCATCCTGCACTTGTTTAAAACCAGCATTTCCTCTCCTCATTTCCACTCCTTGGTTCTTTACTCTCCCACACAAACTGTACAGAGTGAGACTGGCAGTGCTGCGCTGTTGACACCACTGCTCTTCCTCCAGCGCTGCCAGGAGGAGCTGCAGCATGGAGCAGGTTGTGAGGTAGCTGGAATTGTGCTAGCTGCTGTCCCTCTGCTAGCATGGGCATGGCCTCAGAGTACTTCCTCCTTGCTCTTCATTTTCATCTCCTTTTTCGAGGTGCTGCACGCTAAACTGTCACCTGTGTCACGTTGCCATCTGCAGTACTTCAGCTACACAAGTCTTTGCTGACAGTGGTTAATTCAGCCTATTGAAGATCCAAGTTCATTTAGGTCACTACAGAGGGTCACACATTGCTGTCTCAGGGGCTGGAAGGTGGCTTTATGGATTTTTTGGATGTGGGAGTGACCTCTTGCTGGACTCCTGACTCATCCTTTCGTTTAAGTCAATATTGCAGGGGATGCATTTGTTCAATTTGTTCAGGTTAATGTGTGCTAAGACCCCCTCCCAAAATAGCAGCATTTATGTGTGCTCAGTACAAACAATCCCAAAATAATAAACCCAAATGTTTGAAGATGTTGTTAGATAAAAGCAGATGGAAGAGCATAGGGGAGGAGACTGGTGCTGGTTGTCTTAGGCTGACTGGTACATTGTGTCATAGTAGTCCTCATGCAAGGAAATTATAATGAATAAACCAGGGCTATCCTTCAGGTGAAGTATGAAGCAAGGTTTAAAGAAGTATGTACAGGAAGATGTCTGCATAGTACTAAACTAATTTCCCTTTCTCCCCAAATATAATTTTAAAACCTAGTTAGTGAAATTTCTCCTGCAGAAAAAATATCCTTTAGGTGTTCATTTGCAACATCATAAACACTACATAGCAAGAAGATGCCTACAAGATTACTTAATATATTTTATAAACCATTCTGGTTATTAGTGGGCAATGCTGAAAACAGATGGTGCTAAAATAGTACTTATTGGAAAAAAGCTAGTGCTGCAAGTACCTGGGATGAACACAACAAATTTCAGATCTGAAAATCATAATAGACTGACCAGTTAAGGTGGTCTTTCTTAAATTAGGTATCTGTCTCAAAGAGGATTGCCTGAAAGAGCACATTTCCTCTTTGCTGTAGGGAACAGGGTTTTTTCAGATATCTGCCCGTTTGCCACTAAACTCTGGTGAGTGTGGAGTTAAAGCATTTTCAAGATAATTTTCTGCATTATGTGATTAAAATGTGATTTACATCTGGGTGATGTAAATAGCCTTAAGAAGGCCATTTTGTATTGGATTGCTGCATACCAATAATCAGCAGACTAATGGGACATAGTGATGATGGAGCTAAGATCAATGCAGGGAAGACTGGAAGAACAAGCTTCCAGAGAAAGTCAGAGCTTTTACACAGTAAAAGTCATAGAATCCAAGTCATAGAATCACAGAACATCTTGGGTAGGAAGGGACGCACAGGGATCTTCCAGCTTCTGGCCCTGAACAAAAAAGTCCCTGACAATATCCAAACACTTCTTGAGCTCTATCAGGCTTGATGCTGTGACCACTTCCCTGGGGAGCTGTTCCAGTGCCCAAACAGCCTCTGGGTAAAGAACCTTTATCTAATATCCAACCCAAACCTCCCCTGACACAACTTCAGTCCACTCCCTCAGGTCCTGTCACTGTTCACCACAGAGAAGAGAGCAGTGCCTGTCTCTCTCTGAAGTGAAGGTGTAAGCATTAGAAAGCAGGATAGAGTAGAAAAAAAGTATTTCAAAGTCTGGCAATTATTTAAGGAAGAGGTATAAGAAATACTAGCTAAAGGTGATCTCATTTTCTTTCATCTGAAAACCTTTCCTCCAAAAACTTTTTGAAATTCTTTTTCTGAATATTCCTCTGCTTTTGGGCTGGCTGCCTGCCTGCCTCTGAGCTGGGAGAAAACTTGGCTGTTCCAAAGGCCAAACACGATTGTAAGTTAGAAAATAAACCAGACAACCCCCCCACCCCAAACCCAGTTCATTTAATTATGGGTGCTTCAAATATATTTTCTTGCAGTGTGTTTAAATTAATTTTTAGTAATTTCTGCCCTGATATTCATGACAGTCCTTGCTTCTTTTCTGCTCTAGAAAACAGCAGATTAGTTTTCATTGTTGCACGCAGGTACAAAGGTAGCAATGCCTGTGACATGGATATCTACATTATAACATTTGAGACATTTTTAATAAGAGGAAGTGATGTGGAAACTAGAGAAGTTCACCCAGGATAATTAACAGTTTGAACTCCATAACTCTCATAACTGTAACACACAAGAATTTTCTGTTGCACTTTCTCCTCTACAATGGACATATATGATTTTCTTTACAGGTTATTAGGTATCACTAGCCAGTCATAAAATATGACCTCTTTTCCCTGCAAGGTGTGGAATGTCCTGGACACAAGTTGCATGCATCTTCTGATTGCAGGACAAACCAATGCTTCTGAGTCTTCCATAGAGACTCATCTTTTGACCACTGCTGGACCACTCTCTGTGTTAAATTTATCTAGCACAGTATTAGGGCCAATCTGAAGTGGAAGGGATTTCCCTTGCAGAAAGCATTCCTTACTTGAGTCGATAAATGCTGAGAAAAGATGCAAAATTACTTTGCTGTAGTCAGGAGATGTGGTGTAGGGATTTGCAACTAGAATTCAATTCTGCAGAGCCTTTCTTAGAAAATAGAAAAAAAAAATTGTTTAAAAAGACCAATAAAACAGAGATAGAACAAGCCATTTCCTGGCAAACAGCAAGACGTCATACCAAACCCTCTGCCTACACAGCAGTTCCATTCGGATTCATGACGCAGATCCTGGAGCCCATTTGTGCAAGTTATTGGAGCAATTTGGTAGCAGTGAGTTTGCTGCTCTGCTATCAGCCTTTCCTGCTGGCCACTGAGTTCACCTTATGATTTGAGTTCACTTATGAGGTGGTTAACAGCCCTTTAAGAATTTGCTCTTTGTATGTAAAGATGGATTGTATACCCTGAACTCTCCTAATCTCTGGATGCTATAAATGGTTGTACGCCCTTGACGTGCGCAATTTTTTTGCAAACAAGGCCCATTCAGTGCTCACCCTGAGCGAAGGCACCAACCTGTGGGCTATCTCTGTCCACAGGATCATCTTGTCTTCCTAGGCCAGAGATCACCTCTGAGGCACTGGCAACATCCATTTGACCCGTTCCTGCCTCCTGTTTTTGTCATTCCTCAGTGCCCTGAATGAGATCAACCTCTCCCTGTATGGACAAACAAGAAATAATTTGCTCCAGGGTCAATACCAGTTCTTACAACTAGTCTTTATAGCTCCTGAAAAATCAGTACCAATTGCAAAGTAGCTAGTAGATGTTTTAGAGTGCCTGGTATTTCATACCTTGCAGAGAAAACCTGTTCTTGGGTTGAGTTTTTATCTGCCTTCAGCTTCTTTTTGTTCTTGTGTCACTTTCATTGATCTCATTTTTTAAAGTTTTTTGTTGTTGTTTTGAGACTATACATGCTTTGCCAGCAGCTTGAGGTACTGCATGCTTGGGTATGTTGTGAGCACTGCAAGGCTGGATAGTCACAGTAAGGGGGGAAGGATCCCTTAGCCTCGAGGATATGTAGATGTGGCATTTAGGGACAAGATTTAGTGGTGGACCTGTCAGTGTTAGGTTTACAGCTGAACTTGATGATCTTAAAGGTCTTTTCCAAGCTAAGCAATTCTGTGATGTGATTACTCCGCCTTTTTCAGTTGGTTTTGTGCCCCACCAGGAGCATTAGATACCTCTTTTCTCCCAAATGAAAGCTGAATCTGAATCACCTGTGAGTTTATTAGGTGGGCAACTTAATAGACCCCTGCAACTAGAGGAGACTCGCCATGATTTCGTGCCTGCTGCTGGCACTGATGTTTGTACAAGCAGGGCTGTGAACTCCAAGGACACAGTGCTGCCTGCACCTAGAGGGGGACAAGATCCTTAAGGGCACTTCAATCTCCAGACTGCAGAAGCTTTATCCCATTGTGGGACTGTGAGACTAATTTTTGGGTTTTATACTTCTTGAAGGAGACTGGGAAATTTAAATGATGAAGAGCTACTGCCTATTCAGTGAGCTTTCACTCAAGCCTTCCATTTGTTTCAGTGGGATGTAGATATATTTATTTATTCCACCTCATCTAACTGTGCTCCAATGCCAGCTCGTACCAGTCTTTTATTCTGAGGTTAATTTTACCTGCAGATGTAAAATACCTTGAAGGACTCCGTCGAATAATTTCCTCCCATAAACCAGGCAAATAAATACGCATCAGGTAATTGAGCTGAACCATAACTACCCCTCAACAGCACCAAGGCACACGGGGGCTCCCGTGTTGTGGTTTGAGTGACAGAGATGTGGATGCTGATGAAGAGCCTTGCCTTCTGTGCCTCTGAGCCCTATGGAAATGATCCCTCTAGTGGGCACTTGGAAAATTAGCTGGTGTTCCTCCTCGGCAGAGCGGGAAGCTTAAGGAGGGAACAAATGAGAAAGTTGCCCAATGTTAGGGAAAAAGAACCAAACCCAAACGATGAAAGAGACAGCTCTATTTTCCTAAGCTTTACCACTGAAATAAGATTTTAAGGTAGTTGTTATGAGAAGTGGTAAACATCACCAAAATGCTCATTCAGTGACTTCTGCAAAACTCTTTAAAACAGTTTTATTTAGATTTTTTTTTCAACAAAATAATGAGACTGGTTTATTATGTGTAATCATCTACTTCAGAGAGAAAANCCTTTGGAGAGAAAAAGAATTAACTATTTATAAAGTCCTTTCTGAATGATCGAGGGGGAAGAAAACTTGTTGTGATTTCTTCCTTAAGGTGAAAGCATGAAGTCTTTTTATGGAAACAACTTTTTAATTTTTCAAGAGATTTCAAAAATATTCCCAAGAGATTCTAACAATTTCTAACCAGGAAAAAAAAGCTGGAATTTGTGCTCTGATTGCAGGCACTACCTGCTTCTGGTCCATCGCGTGCCTCTAGTTACTGTCATTGCTCACAGTGACTCTTAAGAGCAGGGCATAAAACATCATTGAGCTTGCTGGCCCCCTAACACAGAAGTGTGTTCTGCCTGAGCACGGAATGTGCGACAAGCCTGTGTCTGATGGAGGTCTCAGCTGTCTGTAAACTGTAGCTGCCTTGAAGAAATAATTCGCAGGGAACATTTTCATGTTGCTGTTACTGTGACAAACCTTTGCAGGGCAGGCCATGGCAGCAGCAAGCTCCTCCCTGTATGACCTGGTGTTGTATTACTCCACGCTCTCCTGAAGGATCCACAGTGTAACCCTGTGTTGGACCAAGTGTTCCCTTGTGTAAGGATTAATCTGACAGCTTTTGTATAAACATCCGGATGACCCTAATGCCACCGCTGGATCCCAACTCTTGTTGCAGCCCCTTGCTTGGCTCACTGGAAGATGTGGCTGCAGACAGGAGCCATGATACCAAAATCAGATTCTTTTTGGGTTTGTCCTCTATCTCCTTTCAACATCTCCTGTGTCTAACTCCAATGCTTCCCTTCCCAGGTCCTCCATCCCACAACTGCTCTGTGCCTCCCACTTGCTGGGGTGTCCTGAGCAAACAGCAGAGCCTGCTCTGCCAGGTGAGCCACAAAACCCACCCTTCTCCTGACCTGGTGCAAATTACTGCCTCAACCCAGCTGGGTGCCTGGCCAAGGGCAGACCTCTTGAGCTGTTCTTGTCTGGGCCACATTGCTAACAGTTCAAGTGAGAATTTGAAATGTTTTTATTTTCAAACATCTCTGCTTTCAAATTTGAGATGTGAGGAGGTGTTTGTGCACTAGTCAGGCAGCCAGTGGCAATTTCATTCCCCTTTGTGTGGCTGCACAGAAGGTGTGTGCTGATAAGTTGTGCCACTCGTGAATCGTGCTTGTCCCTGCTGCTACTCCATGAAGCTTTGGTAGAAGAGATCCATTCTTGGAACTATATTGAAGTTTCTATGTATAATCCAAAAATGCTTCTGTTCTCCAGATACATTCTTGTGCTCTCATTGGAGGGCGTCTGTCTCATTTGGGGCCAACATAGAAAGGCTCTTTCTTTTATATTCACAAAATATAAGTTGTCTATGAAAATTAATGTGTACTTGGGGGGCATACAGATAGAAAAAGTAAAATTTATGGGGTCAGAAAAGAAAGACAGTACCTTGTACCTTGTCACCAGCCTGAGGCTGTGTGGTGATGATATCATTACTGAGCCTTGAGTTTCCTGAAATTATAAAGCAACATCAAAGAGAGAGGTGAGCATGGTTTTAAGTAAGAGTGGAACAGTTCTTACCTTTGTGGGTAGCATGAAGAATTCTACTCTTATGCATTGAATATTAAATGCTTCAGAATAGAGATGTTTGAAGCTCTGACAACAGTTGTAACTTCCCTTGATGTCATATGCAAAGTCAATATTAGTTTGGGTCAAAGTCATGTCTGAGCTAAAAGAGTTTGGCGTGTTTGTGATTATGGAGTCACCGAAATATATGGAATCAACTCTTTGTGGGTATTAATCACAAGATAAATGTTTGAATCACTTATTTAAACTGCTATTGCATTAGAGAAAAGTGTTTGTGGGAAAATACTTGTTTTGCAAAGAACAACAGAAGTATTTCATCAAGTTCTGACTTCAACACACTGCAGTTCCAGCGAGTGATGCTGTTGGAGTTCTCCACCCATCTTTGTAGAGAGGATGCTTTTTTGGGAGTTGGGATTTTTCCTCTCCTAGTCTGTTGCTTTTTCCAAGGTGCAATGGAAACAAAGGGATTCTCATGACTGTTTTAACTGTACTTCACGGGAACCTTTTTTGCAGACATTATGCTGAATTCAGCTTCTCATAAAAATCCTGTAGAGGACATTCCATGCCACAGAGAGCAAAACAATATGAGTTCAGGCAGCAGTGTCTTATAGTCTGGCAGGATAAGAGGTGACCTCTTCCCTTCATCTCTGGCTGGGGCATCTTGCAGTGATTGTTTTAAGTAGAACGTGACTTGCAGGTAAAACATGTTGTTGGTTTTGTAGAGGTTCCTCTGTCACGTGTGGAGACTTTATTGTTTTGCTGCACATTGTTCTGTTAATAAAGGAGCAAGTTTAGTAGTGACTTTTTACTAGAAGGAACTGGATCGGGTTCTTACAGAATTCATTGTCACAATTTGGTTTTTTGTTTGGGACTGAAATTCAGGGAAATTAAAGCCTGATGTCCTGTCTTGAACATGTAAAATGAAAACCAATAAAGTTTACAATGTATTGCCTGCTTATCTGAAGACTTATAAAATTGACTTCTATACAATCTATTTTTGCAAACTTCAGTGGCCTTCCAGTACCTCAAGGGAGTCTACAAGAAGAATGGAGAGAGAGAATTTCCAAGAGAGTGTAGTGACAAGGGGGGATGGCTACAAAATAGAAGGGGGTAGTTCCAGACTAGATATTAGGAAAAAATTCTTTATTGTGAGGGTGGTGAGGTGCTGGAACAGCTTTCCAAGAGAAGTTGTGGATGCTCCATCCCTGGAAGTGTTCAAGACTAGGCTGGATGGAGCTCTGAATGACCTAGTCCAGTGAATGTGCCCCTGCCTGTGTCAGGGGTTGGAAGGAGATGATCTTGAAAGTTCCTTCCAACCCAAACCATTATAGAAATAACCACCCTTATATGATATAAGCTCTAAGTAATCAGCATTAATATGTTAATTAACGTAATGACATGTTTGCACTAAGGAATAGGTTATATGGGTTAATGATGCCCAAACTCTGTAATTTGATTGCTTTGAGCTGTATATAGTGAACAGGAAGTGAAAGCAATTTATGCAATTATGTGGGTATGTAAACGATCAGACCTGACAGACCATGGATTTCGGGGGGTGCTGTTATATGCCTCAAATGTACTCTTAGGCAGGCAGTTGACTCCAATGACCCAAAGAACCCACAGACCACCTCAAAATACATCACCACAGGGTTTCCCCATGGTCGAGAGTTTTTGTTGGGTTACTGTTTTTATTTTTTTTTTAATTGTAGGTTATACCCTGGCAGAACTAGGGGTGCAACGTAACCTTGTAATTGGCAATCACAAAACTCTGCCCTGCTTTCTAAAATGTCAACTATGTACTCATCAAATGCTCTCAAGATTGTCATAAAGTGGAGCTGATGTGGAGATTTTTGAAGCACTGGTGAAGTTTTGGTTCAAAGTACAAAAATCAGCTTAATTCCACGTTTTATATATATATGAATTCTTGGTAAATATTCTCATTGAGCAAGAGGGTTGCTTTGCAGGGTTGAGGATGAAAAGCTGCAATGCATTTCTGAGCACAGGTGACAATCCAGTCTTTGAAGGTTTCATTGCACTCAGATGACTGGAATATTAGAAGAACAGATTTGAAAATATCAGGCTCAAGACAGGGCAGTTTGGCAGAGCAGCCATGTGGGTAGCTGGAAGAACTCCAGGGAACAGACTCAATTTGGGCTGTTAGCTGAGTAAGGCATGACTAATAAGATTTTTTAACAAAGCATTTTTAGAGCCTGTTGAAACTGTGTATTTCCCTTGAAGAAAATCAAACATTAGCAAGTTTTCCTGCTAATTCTAAAATAAAGCTCACGGTCTCACATTCAGCTTGTGTGGTGGCAAACTGCCTACAGTTCACTTTGGAAGCCTTCTACTTTGGAAGCCTCTCTAGGACTTAATAGTTATCAGTGAATTGAACTTAGGTCATTAAGCATTCAGCTGTTCTGCCATCTCAGTGTACAAATAAGTGGCTGCTTTTCATGTCAGCTGGGGTTAGAATGTTGGAGAGCAGAATACTGAATTAATTGAAGAATTAGCATGGATTGAATTACACTTGTGCGAGCTGTAAGTGATTTGGATGGGGAGGCTGGAAGTGTTTACTGGGGAATGCAGCAGTGTGGGAATGGGCATGGGCTTTAAATATGTGGGGGCAGGAAAGTGTTTTAGATTGTGGTACTTCTTGAGATGGAGGACAGGTAGAATTTGTGCCATGGCATGAATAATACATGGCATAATATTTTTTTTTTTCTTTTCCTCCAGTGGCTTTCTTTTTTGGTGCTGAACATAATGCAAAGGGTGACTTTCACTGAGTGCAAGTGTGTTTCAGCAGGCTCTTGATTAAGGGTGCAACAGTATTCATTAACTTGGTTTAGGCTTAGTAGATTCTGTAGGTATAGGGGAATGGTTTTAAATGGAAACTGTGGATTTAGAGTAGATACAAGGGAGAGATTCTTCACTTTGAGAATGACAGCTCAGTGCAGCCGGGGAGGGAGGAGACAGGAGCTGGGGTCTGATCCAAGCAAAACCGAGGTGGCCCCGTTGGTACCGGGTGGGAAGGGCTCTCCGGGTGAGAGATAAAGAGCCGGAGGTGGTGCTTGGGCTGGCTGCTACCAGCTCGGCTATGAGAGCCTTCGGCTTCCCTAGCCCCAAATGACCACGAGGTATGGAAATTTAGGTTTGCTTGTGTTCGTGAATGTCATAGCTCAAGGTGTGCTCTGTGTGGGATTTTCAACTCCCTCCCCTAACTTTTCCTCTTCTGTTAGGATTTTTAGAGAATAAAGCAGATTTTGGGCACATTTTTGAGATGTGAAAATTAGACCAGACAAATGAAAAAATACAAGTAATAGCACTGGTATCTGCACTGCAAAGCACAATGCCTATTTTGCCACTGAGGAGAGCAGGAAATGATGTAAGGGAGCAGTGTCAGTGTTGTAAAAAAGCAACACTCTTCTCACAAATGGTTACTATGGAAGGAATTTATCTTGAGTACAGTGAGCTAGTAATGTCTCCTAGAAGTTTTCAACAAGTACTGGAGCCTTAACAAAAATATTTTCCTATCCTCTTCCTAGGCTTGATGTACCAGGTTCCTCCAGCCCATGGTGGCTCAGAGAGCTCTCCTCTCTGACCAGGCTTTGGATCCATTTTTTCCCTTTGTGCCCCATGGGTCTTGCCCAGCAGCTGGAATTGCACTGAAAAGTTGATTCACTTTGAGCATAGGTAATTTTATTTCAACAACTTAGTCAACTCCAGTGTTTGCCTGCACACTGGAGAGGAGTGTGGGCAGGACAGAGCAGGCTTTTGACACTGCGGCTGCTTTTGGATCAGCAGGCATTGCCCCAGCAGGAAATGGTTGCTGTACACTGCAAGGTGCCCTGGATCCTGTCTGTTCTGCTTCTCAAGCTGTGTTCAGTCCAAGGACCTGTTGAAGGAGCTTCTTCACCTTCGTAAAGAAGTCTACCAGTTTGTTGAGTGGAAATGGGCAGGAGCTAACCTCGCCCAATGGTGTTGGCTTTTGAGTGGGGGGTGCTGTCGTCCATGGATTCTGAGTGGGGATTGATGTCGGCAATGGTTTATGAGTGGGAGGTCGTGTTGGCAATGGCCTATGAGTGGGGGGTCGTGTTGGCAATGGGTTATAAGTGGGGGGTCGTGTTGTCCATGGGTTAGGAGAGGGGGGTCGTGTTGGCAATGGGTGATGAGTGGTGGGTCGTGT
>VZTT01045277.1:0-16524 GCA_013400855.1 Buphagus erythrorhynchus
TTGTAGCCTGGATAGATGATATGATGGTCGATGGTAAAGAGGCAGGAAGGGCCTTTGCATGGGTTCCACAGAGATGCTTATTTCAGCCACGTGCATGGATAGTCCAGGGTCAGAGGCAAAGGCAGAGCTCGTGGTGAGGGTCCAGGTTCATGTCCGTGGGTGTTTGGGGCAGGGGGAGCATCAGAGAACAGTTACCAGGGGCCATGGGGGGAGCACAAAGGTGGGGTTGGGGCAAGGCAGCTAACAGGGAAACAGGGTGGGAGTGACTGGAAAACTGAGGGGCAAGGAAGGGACATGGGCTGACCAAGGGAACAGAGCAGGGTACATTGGCACTGGCTGTGAGAGAAGCCTCTTGTGTCCCCCTAAGTAGGGAATGCCTCTCAGGGTCTCCACAGGACAGGAACTCCTGGGGGACAGCACCTTACTGGGATCAAGTGCACAGGCCTGGGAGCCCCTGCAGGCTCTGTGGCAGGCAGGGCAGTGTGAGGAGGGCAGCAGGATCTCCAGCCACGCTTTTGACTCCTTCTCTTCATCTGAGAGTTGGGCTGCGGTGTCCAGAGCCTCCATCACAGCAGCCAGGAGGGGAGGAGGGTCTGGAGGTGATGCAGGATGGAGGCCTGGGCTGTCCAGCCCACCCAGGACGGGTGCAGCTGATGCCTTAGGATTTAGCTTTTATATTTTTCAGATCCTGTGCTGTTTTAATGTATCATTCTAAAACTCCATAGCCTGACAGCTGCTGTTCTCCCATTTTATTCAGGCAAAACAATTCCTCTCTAGGCCTGAAACTCAAGGGCACCTCACTGTCTCAGGCCCTGAGAGGTGTGAACAACAGTGAACTGGGGGGAGCAAACTGGGGGTAAATGACTTCATTACCTGAAGCTGTAATTGGAGGATTAACCCCTGATACGTAAATGGACCAAACTTATAACTGTGTAAACTTACAACTTATGAAAAATTTGTGACTATGGTACATCTTGAGTGTAGCCCCTCTCAGAGGCTTCTGACTTCCCAAGGTGTATCTATTGAAGGCCTGTAATAAATACCTACTTTATTCTCTTAATTTTGTCTATCCTCTGTTTTAGGTAGCCACTCCAAGGCATCACAGCATGCCCTGGGCAACCAGGACCTGGGAACAACCAGGCTGTGTGTGCTTCCCACAGGCAGGATGGTGCACTTGTGGTTTTAATGGAAAAAAATCAATCAATGGAGATGATAGTCCATCAGCAGAGCCAGTTAATGGAAATAAATCTGGTAGCAAATGTCACTGTTCAGAGGGGGCTGTTTGGGAGATTTTTCTGTTGAGCCCAGTGATTGCCAGGCCAGTCTGTGTTTTGCAGCCTAATGTGGTTTCTATAACTGTCTGTGGACTAGATGTGGTCACTGTCAGGAAATTCTGGATAACAAGGAACTAAAATACATTTAATTTCGACTAAAAATACAATCCAAAAATTGGCATTATCTTTCTGCCTCAAAGACCTGAGCTGCAAAGCATTCACTTCTTATCAAGGGTTGAAACAGAATGCACATTCATTTTCAGGTACAAAAACTGTGTGTGAGGATAGGTAGGAAGCTATGAGCACATGCTGGAACAGTCAGAAAGGTAAATTGTGCCCTACAGACAGCAGGGCACATGCCAATGACCTGAGTGCTCACTTAGGAAGTCCTTGCCCAGAGTCTGGTGCAAAACTGAGAGCAACTTGTTCAGATCCAGCTCAGAGCTACATTTTTTATGGTTTCATGTGGGTTGAGTTTGTGATAAACCAGCATTCCTTATGAATGGGGGGCATCTCCAGAGCTGAACTAGGGCTGGCTTGGCAGAGTTTTGGCTTTTTGAGCTGTAGCCAACAAGAAACAGCTGCTGGTCCCTGCTCTGGGGCTGTGTCCTGGAAGCACAACCCTGTGCATCCTCCTTTTTGTCTACATCTACAATCCAGAGTAGCAATATTCAACATAAACAAAGTGCAAGGAACATGACTCACAGCCTTCCTCTCAAATCAAACAGGATTCATTGCTGCCCAAGTGCTCATTTCTGCCAAGCATTAACCAGCCAGTGGGCAGCTGAGCCCAAAGCTCGTTGACAAACCTGTTGATTACATTCACTTTTTGCTGTTTCTCTGTAAAAACCCATTTGAATAGGCTCATTTCATGCTTGCAGGATTTTCCCATATTCACTCATCTTTCTCTTTTTATCTTCACTGGTAATTTCAAAACTCCTGGCAACATTCTCCTGGTCTCTGGAGAAACCAATTAGCTTTTTAACACATTGATCTGTGCAGATTCCAGCTGCTTCTCCTTTTGACACATGCATGTGACACTGAACTCTTTCATCTTGATTTTGAGCCCCTTTCTCGGTTGTCCATCAGGATGTACCTAAGCTTTGCTAACAAAATGCAGAGATCAGTTTTGATATCAGTCCCAATATCTGTTTAATCTGCTGCATCTTGTGAATTCTGCTATAAAACCCTGGAACTCAGCACAGAGCAACAATCCCAGAGTCCCAGGTATGGGCAACCCAACCTAATTCAGTGTGGTTTTCTTGCAAAACTGCTCCTCTCAGACAGCATTTATTAAAAACACAATTTTTACAAAGTCTACATGACTCAGGTGTTCTGGTCCATGGTTTCACCAGGCCATCTTGTCTGCTCATGAAGCCACTGCTGTTCCCCAGGATGGTGATTTTATCCTTCTAATTTCCTATATTTCTCTGACAGCTGAGGACCAATTATTTTCATAGCACCAGGGAATTTTTCCCATGCATCTATGTAGTTCTCATGGTTTCAGTTTGAAGTTACACAGTTTATGGCAGAATCAGAGGTTTGTCTTCTTGGCTTGCTCCTGGAGAGGTTATGGGCCTTCATTCTTGTGCTGGTGCCAGTTTTTGATGTCTTGGGGACCAGATGATGCCAGGTCTCAGAAAACACAGGAATATTCTGGATTCTTTAAATCAGTGACTCACGGCAGTGATGATTGGGAGGGACCTGTGGGGACCCCTAGTCCAGCCTCTTGCTCACACTGGGCCAACACTAGTCCATGTTTCCCAAATGTCACTCTGGAAAACTCACTGCTCTGCTTTTGTTCACTGTTGTTTACCTGGTGACTGTGGTTTTCACACCATTTACATGTGGGCCAGCAGGACCACTGACACAGAGAGGTGCTGGATGATGCTCAAGGCTGGGGAATGGTGAAGTCTCAGGACCAATCTCTGGCCCACTGGGCAGGGTGGAGAGGGAATGGATGGAGAGGAGAGTGGGCAGCTGCTCAGGAGGGGCAGGGCAGACTCAGTACTTTGTTAGATCCAGGGACCAAGCTCGTGGCTCTCTGACCACCAGCTATGAAATGTGGCTTGCTGTCACCTGCACTGAAGGTGGATAACTCTTGCCCTGTTGTCTGTTATAACTGATTTTCAGCTCCCCCTCTGGAGAGCAGGTCTAGGAAATATTACCTGTAAACACACATTTGAGACCAAAGCTGTTCTTTGTGTCACTGACACTGGAGAGCAAAGACCCACAAAGCTGTTTCCAAGATGATGTGCTGCCAGCCCTGCACACTTCCAGCCTTCAGCTATCACAGCTGCTCCCCTCCAGGAGCATGGGACAGGAGGTCTTCATCACCCCATGCTGATCACTATCTTAGGAGGCAATTGTTTCCTCCAGTGTAATTAGGAACCACTCATATCCAGGAGAACTAAAAGACAAAATTCCCACTTTCCAGACCATTCAGAAACAGGAAGAAATTCATCCCCCAAGATGAAACCCAGTGAGGCTGATGGTGCACCTAAAAATGATGACTCAAAACTTCCTGTGTGTCACACCATGCAGTGGGTCCAGCTGCAAAAGCTGCCACTCTCTGCCACCAGTGCCAGCACCCTGATGTTGGTGGCAGCCAAGTCTGACACAGCTGCATACCCACGTGCCCTGACTCTCAGAAGCTCAGTGCAAAAAAGCCACTTCTAGTCTTCCCCCTACTGAGAACACTTTCACTTGGACATCCCTTAACCAGTGTATCCTGAACCCTTCCTTAGTGTCCCATGGGGAAACCTCAGCTTCTCTGGGATAAGAACCACCCAGCAGCTCAGGGCTGAGGGTGAGTCCTTTGGGTGGGAGCACCCCCTTCTCTGCTTTCTGCTTGGTGTGCCCAAGGAGGGATCAGGTCCCCACTGCACTTCTCAACAGATGTTCTCCAGCGTGGCCACCTCTCTGCTGGAGACTTCACTTTTCCTGGACCTTCTGGCTTTGGCCATCTTTAGCACCCACTGAGCCTTTCCATCTTTGCAGGGTATCTTCAAGAGGGGTGAATTTCTGTGCTGTGTCAGCAACGTGCCTTATCCATTTCACCCTGGGGTGGGGCCACTCTTCACTCTGTTTAGAGTCATCCACACCCTCGTGCTTCACTCACCAGGAGTTCCAAAGGGCAAATGCCCCTGGAGCCTAAAGGTGCATCAGACCCCATCTCTGAACTTCTCTTGGGATTCACCTCCCCATGGAACCTCTTCTATAAATTCATGCAGTGGCAGCCTGCCCTGCAGACATGCCATGCACCCAGGAGAAGCCTTACCCAGCCCACCGACCTGTGCTGGCCATTGTGTGACCTACAGGTGCCTGGGATGCCATGGAGGGCTGGGATGCCCAGCAGGGTGTCAGCTCATGAGGTTTTCACTGGGGGAAAAGTGGGTTTAAGGATTTTCCACCCCCTGGCTGCTCATTCCCGCTGTAGTTTTGTGTCCTGTCTGCTGCACAGGGCTCCTTCTGACCACACTGCTGACATCAGCCAGGTGTATACAAATTCTTCCTCCCAATTATTCCCTGTGTGTGCCCATGGGAGCCATCCCAATTGCCACACAGCTCCCCAGACAGCTGTATTGACACAACTGGAGGGGTGGGGGCAGGAATTTCTCAAACTGGCTTTGCCACTACAAAAATGTTGGTAGCACCACACCCTCCAGCTGCCTGGGAAAAGGGGAGTTGGGAAGGTGGCAACTCCATCAGCCGCCTGGCAGGAGGGTGAGCCTGATGTGAGCAATCAGCACATCACAAAGGCTTTGTGTACTTCAGCGCCCGACAAGCTCCGACAGCGATTCATTTGCATTGCCACAAACAAGAGATCCCAAGCTGTAAATACATTAAATTTCCTAAATTGATTAGTTAGAAGGAAGGAAAGGGATGGGGCAAGGGAGGTTGGGCTGCTTTGAGGATACTTAAACAGTCAGGGCTGTCTGACTGCCGTGCTTTGTGCCTGGAGCTACAAGGACCAGAGGAGGGTCATACGAGGGACCAGCATTAAGTGGGATGTGCCTATCTCACAGAGGGATTATCTCTGAAAAATAAACATTAGACCCGATGTATTTATTCAGAAATCTTCTACTGAAGTGCTCTGGTTGCATAAGCCCACATTGCCATATGCAAAATACAGCCAGGTTTTGCCAAATGCATTTGTTTTCCCGCAGGAAAATGCAGATCAACGTGTCCTACCTGGGTTGCAGGGAATGTGCTGAGGGTGCCTCCTTATCTACTTCAGTGACTTTCTCCTAAGGAAATCTGTGCATCCCATGATCCTTCCCAGTGGCATTGAATGAATCCCCGTGGCATTCCCAGTTTGCAGACCAGTGGTCTCTCAGAGATTGGAGCTATGAGCTGAAGCTGTGCCCATGGGATTGTCCATCCAAAAGCAGATGCTTTTGGCTCTCTATTTATTTTTCATTCCAGTCAATTTACAAGGCACTGAACGAGGTAGTGTCTCTTCCACCCACTCTTAAACCCAAAGGACCAGGGTGAGCTGAGAAAGTTTGATGTGGGACACAGAATCATGGAATCCTGACACACAACAGGGCATAAGCTGACTTTTGACTGACAGTGTTTGAGGCTTGGATATGCTGAGAAAACTCCCCTCTAGCTCACACCTGACTTGTTTGCTCAGACCCAAGCCCAGCTTCAATATGCACAGTCAGAACATGGTGTAAGAGCAGAAAAACCATAGAATCACAGAATGGATCTTAAAGATCACCAGGTTCCAACCCCTTCATCATGGGTGGGGATGGAGGACTGATCAGTAGGATCAGAGTCAGCATCAGACATCCTTCAGCCCTGACATTTGGGAATATCTTGTCCTTTGTCCCCTGCCCCAGGGAGCACACTTCCCCCTCAGCTGCCTTGCTGCGTGTCCCTGCTCTGCAGAGCTGGTCCAGCTGCAGGAATGGCACTAAATGCATTTAATTCATATTTCATTGGCACCTACAAGGCTGGCCAGGCACATCTATGCAGCAGCTACAGCAAGGTGTTGCTTTCTTTCCTATGGATCCTCTTGTACTTAATTTCTCACAGTTTTGAAACAGGGACAACTCAGAAGCAGGGAAACAGGGTCTTCAGGAGGTGAAACATCAACGTAATGCCTTTGTGGAGAGGAAACACTGGGTAATTTTCCTGCTTCTTGGAAAGTGGAAGTTCACGTTGTGCAGACAGCTGAATTGAAACCATGTTCTGTCATGTCTTGCTGCTCTTGTGGTTCAGTTTTTTCCCTTGAACGCAACTATCCTCTCACTGGCATTATTTTGCACTTCTGAAAATGCTAATTTGGCACTGTTTTCCCTGATGTAGCACCCAAGAGTGTCCAGCTGCAGGGCTGGGGAAGGGACACAAGAAACAAGAAGAGAAAATTTCAAAGCCGTTTGGGAACCAGCTGCAGCCCAGGCAGAGGAATGTACTGCTGGCAAACACACCAAGGCAGGCAGAGGTAGCAAGGGCAGTGGGTAAGATAGCTAATCAAATTACACAATATAAAATAAAGTAACTGTTCAAACCATCATGGATTGCAGCAGCTACTCTGCAGTTACTGCACAGTGTACCCCCAGCAAAAATGAATTTAACCTGAGCTCATTTTCTCTTGTTATGTATTTCTCATGTGATCTTAAAAGTAATTTTAGCTGAGAGTTTTAATAACATCAGAGGGGAGTCCATGCAGTTCAAATGCCTCATGATTTTGCAATTTTTTTTTTTTTNGCACATAATGAGTAGCATTCAAGGTTATTTTTTAAGATGTTAAGATTAAATTTTTAAGATTTAATACCATTAGCAGCTTTGTCCTCATGGTGGAGAAATGCAACAAAGAATTAACAGAAATAAATATACATAGAAAAGCTCAATTTCTTCTCTTCTCAGAACCTCAGGGGTTTCTCTGCACTCCTGATCCTATCAGTGCTGTCACAAGTCCTGGAGTCCTGAGCACTTCTGGGCCATTTCTTCAGGCATTTTGATTGTTATGGAAATAGGCCAGTGTTTCATCATCCAGGGAAGCAAGAACACAGGTGGAGGGGAAGTGGATTTTATGCAAATATTTTGTTTCTTGTTTGTAGGAGCCTCGGCTTATTTCTAAATTCCACTTGCTCAGGGATCCCATCCTGGGTCCAGCACAGCCAGGTCCATCTGTGGTTGGATCCAGCCATGGGAAAATCTTCTTTGCTGATCCCCATGAGACAAAATTTTAGGCATCTCCTAAGAAAAGGAATTGAAACTTGGTTGGGAAGTGTGATTTCCAAGAAAATGAACATTCAGTCTGAAATGGGCTGAATCTTTCTACGTTTCCTTTGAACAGGGAATGTTCCAGATGTTTCCAAGGTAGACAAGATGCTGTCAATCATCATCACAGCTAAGAACAGCAGCTGCCTAAGCTGAGTCCCAGCACCTGGGGAGTCCCAGTGTCCCCATTCAAGGTGACCCAGGTGGCTGCAATGGGGCCAGGTCCTGTTCTCACAGCTCCAGGTCCAGCTCCAGCTCCAGGTGTGAACTACAAAGTTGTCCCCAAAGTAAGATATTTCCAACAAGCAATGTGGGGTTTATGAATCAGTGTTCCCCAGAGCAATCAGCAGTTTCATGTGCTAAGAGGCCATAAAACACAACCTGGAGCCAAGAGCAACCTCAGCCCTTGCCACACACAGCACGAGCAGCCCCCTGCAGCCAGCTCATGCCATGGACACCACAGCCAGACTGACTAAACATGCCCCAAGAAACATCACAGTTTCAGTGGGATTCAGTTTTACTTTCACAGTTAGTGGTTTCTGCCTGATTTAAGAAATTTCTCCAGTTTCTTGTCAGTGTAAATTATTTACTTTTTCTGTGAAATATGTTGTGTAATCAGCTAATTTCAGACAGTTTATTTCCTCTGCATTCTGTGATGTTTAGAGAGATGAAGTAATTTTTTGAGAAAGATTGAATTACCTTTATTTTTATAGATAGTGCTTTATGAAGATATGGAGGACAAATACTTCCCAAATATTACAATGAATCTGCTGAAGATCTGCTGAATGTCTAAGTGGAGAACATTTCTGGAAGACCTTTGTAGATAGTGAGACCAGCAGAGATGACTCCACTTCCTTTTGTGACTGCCTGAATATCAGCTCATGGATTCCTTCACTTCTTTCCCTTGAGCCAAATGCATCAGAAATGCTTTTTCAAGCCCTGCAATCCTTGCATACAGATACTACCTGCTGGAAAATGTATCCCATGCCAAAATCAAGTGCTCCTGCCAAAGCAAAAGTTCCTTACTTGCACTCTTAATTGCAACTTATTTCCACTTCGAGTTTTTCCAGCATCAACTCACAGGCACATCTCGGTTTCTGTCACTTCCCAGCACCTTCGATTCACCCTTCAGCCCGTTCACAGATAAATTAAACACACTCACCACCTCACCTTTTTCACCAAGAGGCAGATTCTCTAGACCTTCCTGCATTCTTTTGAAAGCCCCTTTTAGCAGCTGTTTTCAACGATGGGATGTGACCACCTCCACAGCCTCTGAGTTTGTGACAGCCATCCCTTGAGCTTCCGAGGTGTTTATAGCAGGGTAATAGCTCCCTAATTACCTCGTGCCTCCAGGCTGCTCTTATGTGGAGGCTGCCACAGCATTTGTTTTCTCCCAGGCTTGTAAATATTTCATGGCATTCCTAGATTTATTAAAAATATCATCATCCCATGAGAGCACCCCCTTCCAGACCCTTGGTTTCAGGTTATTGGAGCTGTTTAACTTTGAAGTTTCTAAGCAATCAGTTAAACTTTGTTTTTCCTGATTGCAGTTTAACACCCTCCTTCTCTTGGGGGTGGAGAAGACACTTGTGTGTTATCTCAGCTTGCTGAGAAAGTCTCCCACTGTCTTTCTAGATATTAACAAAACAATTAGTGAATTCCTTGGAACTGTGTAAATCCCGGCAGACTGCAGGAGACAACCTGATCCTTTCAATCCAGTGAAGGGTCTGTGGCATCTTCAGCTTGTACATTTGCTTCTGATGTATTTCAGCAATTCCAGATCTTTGTCCTTATCCTCGTGGATCCATCTCCATTTATTTTGTAGTCTGTTGAATGCATTCTCATAATGGATTTTATTTTCAGTCCACACTATCCTTCCCATACCCATAAGGTGTTACCAGTACCCAGGCTGAAAGCCAGCAGTCAGCTGAGATTGTTCCTGATAAGGCAGGGATCCAACAACTTTGATTTCACACTTTATTTTGTGATGAGTTTTTCAGGCCTTCAAGCCTTTAGCCACTAAAAAGACATAAAAATTGGATTTTTTTAAAGAACCTGTGGTCATTCCAACATTTGATTGTTGTAATTCAGAAAAATTTACTCCTGATTGACTAATGGAAATATTTCAAACTTACCCAAAGCTTGAGTGGAGACCCCAATGCTCCTGCTTATGTCAGCTTGTCCAGCCCCAAGTCCCTGCAGAGTGACCCCCCTGATATAAGTGGTGTCCTGTGAGGACATGTGGTGACCTGACACCCCCAGGTCACCTGGGCAGTGTTACCTCAAACCTTCATCATTCAGTGCTCACCTACTGCCCTGGATTGTCACTTTTGTCGCAGGTCTCCTCTCAGGACCAGCCTGTCCTGCAGACCTTGCTCCTCAGGGCAGAGGGAGCAGCAGAACCCTGTGGGGCCATGACCTTGGGGTGTGTGCCACCAGGTGTCTCCTACCTGTGCTCTCTCAGGGGACACAGAGGGCACCAGGCAGTGGGAACATTGCTGGGGACAGGAAAGGGATTTCTCATGACCAGAGGACAGAGCAAATCTTGTCTCTGTCCAGCCAATCTCTGCCACTGAAGCCATCCTGATGGGAGGCAGTGACTGTGCCAGGTCAGAGCCAGAACACCTCAAGGTGCACAGAAGAAGAGCTGCACACAGCCTTGACCTGAGCTGCCTGTGCCAAGGACAGCAGGAGCAGAGTCATTCCCTGGCCAACAGACACCCTAATAAGAAAAATTCTATGAATGGAGAAGGTACAGATGAACACCCACCTCTCCAGCTGCCAGTTTCCTCCTGGCATCCCTGCACAGCACAGGGTTCTGCCTTTTCCTTGGGCCAAAATGACCTTAGGCTGTGGGATACCCTGGGCCAGGACTGCAGCCAAACTGATAATGCTTAATGCAACCTCCCTTCTCTGCATGGGTCTCCTGTGTCCATCTTTTCTGCTTGGATCAATCTAACAGGATGTATCAGCTTTCTGCACAGTGCTCAGAGGTTCAGCTTCTGTTTCTCTGCAGCCTACAAGGAGGAGTGAGCTCTGCCAGAGGGACAGAGGGACAGAGGGAGAAAGCATTCCCAGGGCAGGCCTGGGAACATCCTGGTGTGAACAGACAGTCCAGAAGGTCCCTTGCTGGAGGCTGGCACATGGAAAGGCTCTCTAAGTCTTTGGCCTCCCTTACACGGTTAATTTTGCAGAGGGGAAATATTTGCCCTGTGCTTTAGCAAATGCATTTGTGAACAAGGAAGAGAAAGGAGTGAAATACACTGAATATATCCAGTATTCACTGTTGATACACACCTGCACTGGCAAGGTGACACCTCCTCACAAACACAGATAAGCTGCACTCGCTGCCCCAGACACATTTTGCCACTGTTTGCCCTGGGATTAGTGACTTGATTGACCTTTCCTGCAGGGACAGGGCTCGTCACTAATGCTGGGACTGGGAGAAATCCCCCTGTAAGGGGGCAGTTCTGGGATTTGGGCATCCTGGAGAGTCTGTGGTACAGAGAAAAGCCAAGTTTATTTCTCCATGTCAGTATGCAAATATGGCTTCCCTTCCCCCCTTTCCCTTCCCCTTTCCTTTTCCTTTACTTTTTCTTTCTTTTTTTCTTTCTTTTCTTCTTTTTCTTCCCCCAGGATGAAGTCTATACCTGATGTGTCTGGCCAGCAAACCGTACAGAACACCAACCTGATGGCCCATAGGATGCAGACACCTGAGGTGACCCCAGCTCCTGGCCACTTGTGAGGGCAGGTGACCCCAGCTGCTGGCCACTTGTGAGGACAGGTGACCCCAGCTCCTGGCCAAGCAGTCCTTTGCAGGAGCTGATTCACAAAACTTTAACACAACCATTCCAAATTAATACCAGGCAGATTTGGGCTCACTGAGGTAATGAAAGGCACTGGAAATTCCCTGTTTAGACTAAAATATCTCAGAGCTGTAAACTCTGGTCTGTTGTGGCTGTTCTGATGGCTGCTGTGATGGAAGTGGGTTTTGCACCCTTCACATCCATTCAGACTCCAAATTGTTCCTCAGGGCAGCTGGGCCCTGCCCCTCATCTGTAAATCAGATGTGGACACCTCCAGATTATCAAACCTGAACCCAGAGCTCTGAGCTGTGGCCAGTGCGAGGTCAGGCTGGCTGGCCAAGCCTTTTGGCCTTGTAATCCATGACTGCCTGAAGATAAGAGGCAGCCAAGCTTGTCCTGCAAGCATCTCCACTGATGTCAAGTGCAAAGGGAGATGTCCCAGCCGTGGCAGAGCCTGTCCCTGTGTCCCCAGCAGTGACTCACAGCGCTGCAGACACAGTCACACTGTGGCTGCTGCTGTGGGCACAGTGTGACATATGAAGTCATTTTGGCCCCCTGACTCAGACTGAGGGTGCAAGGGCACTGCTCAGAGTTGATGATTTTGTGTTTCTCCCTGTGATTTCATCACTTCAGACATTCTGTGTCTATTTAAAGTTCTGGTTCCTGATTTCTTTTTTTCAACTATTTTATCTCTTAAATCAGAGCCCAACTTCCTAAGAAACTCTGAAGTAACAGCCTCCTAATGTAGAGGCAATTCCAAGTGAAGCAATATCCTCCCAAGGGTGACACTCCCACCCTGGTGTGTCACCAGCCGTGGGTGTGGGCTTTTCCTCGATGCTGCCAAAGCCTTGTGGTGCTTTCCGTACTCACAGATGGCAGCAGGGGCAGGCATGGGAAACCACAGGGGGAATTTACAACCCATCCCATGGTTTTTCCAGTGGATTTCTGATTTGGAGCCTCTGAAGCTGCAGTGGCCACTGCTGGTCCTGATTCATGACCTGCTCCAGGCATGATTCCTGATGAGGGGATTTGGGATCACAGTTGGCTTTGCACCTCCAGAGTGGAGGCTCCTGCCTCCCTAGATTTCCTCAATGAATTCAGCTCTGTTTCCCAGGGTTTGGGTGGGCAGTGATGAGAAGGTCCTTTGTCACATGAGGGGGTCATGGTGAAAAAGGGGGATTTCACAGGAGCTGCCATTGTGAGATTCCTTGTGCATCCCTTGGCTTGAGGCCACAACTCTCTATCAAAGCATTTTGGTGAGATGAAAATAATTGGACTTTTATGAATTCATTGTCTTGGCTGAGGTAAAAAACATGAATAAATAATTTTTGATTTGACTTGATACACAAAAAAAAGCAGCAAAAATAAAGCAAAAGAAGAATTAACTTAAACTAAACAAATCCTTGTATTCCCTTGAGCTTTCACATGATTTCTCAACTTAAACAGACTGATGAATCCACAGATATGTGCAGGCATATGTTTGGTGTGTTCCATCTTTTCCAGCAGCTGAAAGCCCCTAGTTCACAAATCCTTAATTTTTTTTTGTTTAGCTTTGAAGGAAAAAGAAAGCTCAAATGTGTTCAAAGAGAAAGTGCTTTAGCTGGAAGAGCTAAGTCAGCATCTTCTTAATTGTCATCTTTTCATTCTCACAAGGCTTTTCCCAGGTCTTTCTTCTTCAGGAAAAAAGAATGGGGCAAACTTTTATTATTTTTTTTTTTCCTCTCACAAAGGACCTGCAAAACTCTTCACTGCAGGAAATTTGATCCTGGGAAAGGCTGGCATCTGATGGGAAAGAGCCGAGCATCCCACCAGCAGTGATGGTGCCATCACAATTTGTCTCCTCCAGTATTTCTTTACTTCCTACAGCCCTGAAGTTGTGAAGAATTTTAGACAGCAAACTGATCTTAAACTCTGCCATAAAGGACACAAGAGAAATGCTCCTTGAAGTTTTTATTGAGCTGCTGAGGTGAGTTGCTGGTGGTGGAGGCTGTGGTAGACCCAGCCCCCATCAAGTCCTTGGGCTGATCTGGCTGTTCCTGCCTTGTTCCATTGCTCTGCCAACTGTGCAAACATGGAGCATCTGTTTCTTTCAGTATTTTTTTTTAATCTGGAGCAATAATCTCTCTTTGATCAGGAACTTTCAAATCCCACTGCCATATTATAGAGCCATTAATTCAAAGCTCTTTCTCTAGTTCACTGCTCTTCTTTTCCTCAGAAGGAGCACCTTGATCCCAGTGAATGGAGTTGTAGATGGTGTGGGTGAGCTGCTGCATCTGATCTTTTATTCTTTACAGTGTGAAGCCAAAGACTGCACAGGAGCACATCTCTGCTTCCACAGCCCCTGAGCTCAGGGCTCAGGAGCTGCACCTTTGAACCCAGGCAGGTACAAATTGTCCTCAGCTCATGCAGAGCTCACACATGGGATTTGGGGGTTTTATTTGGAGCAATTATTGCATCATTAATCAGTTGAGAAGACATGAAGCAGGTTTCAGGGGAATAAGTCTTTTGGGCTGAATTCTTTGGCAGTAAAATTAATTTTGATAACCAGCAAAATATGTAATATTTTGTACCAGGGTTGTTTGCATTAGATATTAGGAATTTTTGTTTCACATAAGGGGTTGTCCAGCCCTAGCACAGGCTGCCCAGGGCAGTGGTAGAATCACCATCCTTGGAAGTGCTCAAAAAGTGAGTGGATGTGGCACTTGAGGACATGGTTTAGTGTTGAACATGGTGGTGGTGCTAGTTGATGCTTGTCCTTGATAATCTTAAATCTTAGATTCTGTGATTCTATGATTTTCCAACAGCTTCCCATGTTTACTCCAGATTGTGTCTCTGGAGTTGTCTGTATTAGAGGACCTTTAGCTGTTTCTAATTCCTGCCTTTCAGGTGCCTTTTAGCTCGGCCAATCCCATCAAGACCCTGTGAACATCAGAGAATTAGGAGATCAGGAATGAGGAACCCTCATGTTTTCTCTTTAAATCAATCTCAAGGAGCATAAGCAGCAGGACATGGTGAGAAGAGGGTGATGAAAGAGCAGAGGGGAGTGCAGAAGACATCCTTCTTGCATCTGGACATCTGGATTTTCTGAAGGACAAACCCTGCCAGGGCAGCTGGCTTCACCCTGACTGATCCTCAGTGTGTAGCTGCAGATGTTTGGGTAGGGGGACTCAAAGATGTTGTGACCCTTCCTGTGGCTCTGCTGGCTCCCTGCTGGCACTGGGGCTGCAGAGGACACGCTCTCCTCTGGTCCATGCCAAGGCTAGCTCCAGTGTCAGAACAAAAACTGCTTTGGGGTGGCAAGGGATGCCACTGGCTGTGTGATTAGGAAGAAGAGCTGTGAATGGGAATCTCTTGGCTTTGTGAGTCCCAGGGTGGGAGTTTTGCACCACTTAATTAGTGCGTTGTCTGGAGTCTCTTCTGCCTTCACTCAGAGCCAGGATTAAAAAACACACAAAGGAAACGAATTTTCTCGTATTTGGGCTTGGTTGTTTATTAAATCTTATCAAAAGTACAGAAAGTTCAGCAACGCTTTTAGCCACCTGCTAGAAATGAGGAAAATGGAGAAAGANCTACATTATAAAAACCTCACATTTAAAACCCTTCACCATGCGAAATCACACACTTCTATTTAACTACACACCCGTGATTTTAACTCCATCACTCAAATTTGGAGCCTTCTTCAAGGGCTCAGGTCAAAAGCAGTGTTCTCCAGGGGGTCAGTGCCAGAAAGCACAGAAAGCTCAAAACCCCAGATTTCTGGGATCCAACACCAAACCTGTGAGGAGAAATGCTGAAACAATAGGGAGAGTCCCACATGCCTGAAATAAAGTTTCACCACTGTCCTCTTGGCCTGGACACCTGAGTTCCACGTGTGCAAATAAACGTGTGATGGCCATGGGGGCTCACAAACAGGCTCAGGCTGGCCAAGTGTGGGCAAGGGCAGTGTCCTGAGGAATAACTGTCAGTTTAAGAGATAAAACACCCAGATGACACATCTGAGAGCCCTTACTGCATCCTTCAGTGCTTGATGGTTGCCTTATTTCACTCTTTCTTACCCTGGTAATTCCTACTGTGTGCACCTGAAATTGCCCCCATTCCACAGAGTCCTGTCCTGAAGAAACAGGCTCATGCACAGATTTTGAAGGCAAGAGAAGAAAAATAATCAGTGTTGGGAGAAAAATGAAACAGAGCTCAAAGATTTGGTGGAGGTTTTTCAGTTTGAAATTTGAGCTGGTCCATCACAAAAGCAAATTTGATGCCTTTCTGGAGCTGCTGACATGACTGTTCTGAGGTTGCAAAATACAGCCTTTTGAAGAAACAATTTGTTTTTAGAAAAGAATTAATCCAGAAAACATGAAATTTGTCAGGTTGTGTTGTTAGAGTGAGAGGAGCCACTTGTGGAGGTAGGAGTGCACCCAGGCTGGGAGCAGAGGCACTGTGGCTGCCTGTCCCCCACTCAGATACACAACTTTCAGCACATTAGGTGAAATGTCAATAAAGGAGAAAAAAACAGCCTTGGAAATAGAGTGAATCCCTTTAATGAATAAAAACCTTTTGCAGGAGAAAGTGAAATATTGTTTAATGAGCCTGAGGCCCATTAAAGGGAGAAATCTGCTATTTACCTCTCTCTGTACTGTGAAATCTCTCTTAAACAAACACCTGCTATAGGCATAAAGTGGCTAAGTATTAAATTGGCTGCACATTATACCCAGACTATTATCAGTTATCTAAGGAAAACACTGCCTCCTTTTCAGAGCTTTTTGCTGGAGACTGTGGTAGACAAGAAATTTATTGTTGATTCTGTATCACCAGTTTTACACTGAGGTGTTAATGTCCACCTTTCCTATCTGAAAAGTTGAGATTTCCACAAAGTAGCACAAGAAAAGGACTCCTGCTGTGATTACCTCTGATGGCGAGACCACCCATCCCAGGGGATGAAGTCTTCCTGGAAAACCTGTTCAGAGGTCAGAGCTGGGTGTGTCTTGGGGACAGGTTTGCCCAGCTTTTGCAGGTTAAAATGTGCTCTGACACAGCTTTGTGGACTCTCAGGAGCCTCCCCAGTTCAACGTCAAAAAGGTGAATTATTGGTGTAAAAGGTGGAGAGATTTCCTGTTTCCCTGCCAGGGATGGCAGAGGAAAAACACAGTGGAGGGTGGATGTGTAGAAAAAGATCAAATCTCTGCCCTTGATGGTGTGTGTGCTGCCCAAGG
>VZTT01045282.1:0-17166 GCA_013400855.1 Buphagus erythrorhynchus
AATCAGGAGCAAGGAGAGAACTTTTGGATGGACTGGTCCTTGCCAGAGAGAATTCCCTGCATCCAGCCCTGAAGGTGACACCACTTTAAAGAATCCCACAGGGATAAATCACCAGAAAAATCCATAAATCATTTTATCACCCTTGGAACATCTTTCATTCTCAGCCCCTTCCAGAAAAGATTTCAACTTTCTGTCTGAGCAACCCTTGGGCACCTTACAGGAGATTCGGGAATATTCTGAATATTCAGGTTTTGGTTTTTTTTTTAGCTGCTCTGGTACAAGGCCGATGGGATTTATATTTAGTCTGTGCTCCTGTCCCTATTTTATAAACACAGGAATTCTGAGACAAAATAATAATAGTGTGAAAATGGACCAACCGCAGTGACAGCAGAGGCAGGGATGGACTCTGGAGTTTATAGTTACCCAGCAAATGTTTGGCTCCAGTGGTGGGTCCCTCATGTAAGATTCACTTTTAATTACCCACTACACTCATATCTGAGTCAAAGAAAATAAACAGAGATAGGGGGAAGGATATGAGCAGCAGTGGGCATGAAATCATGGAGTGGAAACCCGAAATGATGTATTTGCTTAATTTAAGGGAGGCAGCTCAGCCGTGGCTCTGCAGTGCCAGTGTGGGCAGCTGGGGATTGGTGCTTTTATCTGCCCAGAGAAGATTTCGTGCACTGGTTTATTTGTGTAACTCTGCTCCATTTCTAGCAGCAGCACACGCTATTTACCATTCTGGAAAAGGTTGTCAAAATGTGTAGCTATCACATGAATGCCTAGAACGTAAGAAATAAAAAAAAATATTTTCTTTTCCGTGTCCAGTAAATAATAAATATTTTAGATTTCATCCTTTAGCTGGTCATTTGACTTTTCCAGTTGGAAACATTGCTGCTGTACGAGTCAGGAGTCACTCTAGGAAAAGAGTGGATGTTAAATTACATTTTCAGCTATCTTGACAAGCCGTACTTGGCAGAGTTTTCTCAGGGAACAAGCTGGTCTATAGATTTCTGAGAAATTAAAACCATATGGCAACACCTTGGAGAAAAAAAGCAGCCCTTCTCTGGAAGCATCCTTGGAGTTTTCGAAATGTATGCGAATTAAATATAGCCCTGTTTATTTAGAAAGAATCTGTTCGGATTAGAGCCGGACCCCTCACTCCTGCTCCAAGAATTAAATTGCCAATAAAGCCACAAAGGGAGAGAACCTCATGATTGCATTTCTGTTAATAAACCCAAGCTGAATTTTGGGTTAATTTTGGCTAAACTCGGCTTCTCTGCAGACATTTAAATTAGGGCGTCAATTAGAGGGTGAGGGGTTTCCTCTGATAACTCATGTGATAAAATCGGCCCTGGGGGGAGATCCCACCCCTCACTGGCATTGCAGAAGATGTCAGGTGAGCTTCAAAACTCCTGTCAGAGACCAGCTGAGCTCTGCAGGGCAGCACTGCCCTGGCTCTGGGCACAGCCTGGGGACAGCAGGGCTCACAGAGCCCCAGGGCACAAAGATCCTTCCAAAAAATCCCATTTGGGACACGGGGCCAAGGAGGTGGAGCCCAAGAAGGCAGCTGGACACAGCCAGATTGTAGTAAATTAATCAGAAATGGTTTCTTATTAAAATGTAGGGTCTCATTTCTGAGGAGAAGCTGCCTCACGGCGCCTCCTCCTCCTCCTCACGTGCTGCAGCTGGAAAAAGGTGCTGGGGGGAAAAAAAAAAAAAAAGTTCCTCTCCTCCTGAATTATCTGGTGACATTACAAGCTTTGACAAGAAGAGAAATCTCCTCCAACTCCTCCCCGGCCCAATATGTGGTCAAATATATGACTTCAGCGGAAAGCATTTGATTAGATGGATGTAGGGGATATAAAACCCTTCAATTGGGGACAGATCTTTTCATATAGGAAACATATTTTCAATGTTGGATTTTTACGGCGGCGAGGAAGTGCGTAAAAAACTTTTCAGCAACATAATACCCGAAAAAAAAAAAAGAAAAAAAAAAGCTGAAAGCCCTCAATTTTCCCCTGCCTGTGCTGCTGTAGACTTCTTGTATATTTGCACATTTGGATATGATGACAATTAGTTCTGTGCTGCGGGACTGGATTGATTTCGCTGCCTGGGCCCCGTCCAGCTCAAACCTTGCAGGTTCAAATACAGAAGCTTTTGGTTAATGAACTCCAGAAAGTGTAAAATCCTGAGGCCCTGCAGTTACACGATCGCCCTTCCCAACAGCAGCACTAATATCTAACAAGGCCAGCTACTGTTCTACCCCTTTAGAAGAAGCTCATAAAAAGGAGGTTTAATTTGTCTGGGAAAAATAGACTTTAAAATTAAAATAAAAAAATAAAAAAATAAAAAAAGCACAGCGAGTGAGTTCCCTGGTGGAAAAACATGCCTTGTATTATGGAGCCTTCCCCATGAAATGTCTTGGAAATTAGGCAAAGTTAACATGTCCAGTTGGAGCCGAGCCAGGAAATGAACAGTGGATGTTCTCTTGTAAAAATCCTGAAAGCTGCGAGGAACCCATAAACAGTTTGCAGAGTGAGGCAAAATGGAGCACTTTATGTTCCCTAATGGAAATTCAGCTTATTTGTACATGGATTCAAAGGGACAATGTGATGTCACCAAACGACTGAAGGTCAGCAGCATGGCAGGAGTCAATATTCAGTGGTGGATGGAAACATCCCATTCTTCCTGGGGTATTTTGGGGGAGCCACCAACACTGGGGTTTGTCTTGGCCCTCTGGAGCTGGTACAGGAAAACCTCAGCAGCTCTATTCCTGGAATTGCAAGGTGGGAAGTTTACTGTTACCATCAGTCTAAGGAGGGCTTGAAGGAATATTGGGAAAAATTCGTGTTGGGTTCAGCAAACAGAGAGATTTCCTTAAAAAAAAAGCTCACCTTTGGGTGGTGGGGATGAAGGAAGCACGAGTGGGCAAAGTCTCCAGGGTGAGCAGGGAGATGTGCAGGTCAGGGATTCCAAGGCAGATTTCCTACAGAGTATTCCAACAGATTTCCAGCAGAAAAAGGGATCCCTGGAGAGCCAGACTTCCTCCTGAGCAGGGGGAGCTGGGATGTCCCTCAGCCCTGGACTGGCAGCCACACACCCTTTCCCTGTGCTCTGAAATGGGGGGTTTGAGCCCTTATTTCACCATGTCACTCCAATTCATGCAGTGGTGCAGAAAAAACTGAATTGGGGAGCATTGTCCAGCTCTGGTATGGTTTTCCCAAAACTTCAGGACCAGCTGAGGCAGGAGCTGCCCTTCCATGCTTTGTCCCAGGGCAGAGGAGAGCAGAGCAGTGCAAGGTTCAATGAGGGGCTTGCAAACAGGTAAAGAGGAATATTTTTTGCCCAGCTAATATAATTCCCCTGAATTATTGAGAGCTGCAATAGTTTGTTCCTCAGCAGTTACCTGAACATCCTCAAAGCTCAGGTTTCACTGAATAATCCTTTTTTCCCCCCTGAAACTCTCTTAATGGAAGGGTGCTTCCTCAGCTTCTGAGAGTGACTTTTGAGTCACTTCTGTTCCTTGTCTGAGTAGTTTTGTTCATTGCTGTCATTTCTATGGTATGAAAACATCCACATCATTCTGATAAGGGATGTCCTTCACTGCACTCAGTTCTAAGCATTACATCCACTTAAAAATTGAATAAAACCTGGTCTAACTCAATTTTTAACAGAAAGAACCAATTCAGAATTAATCTCTTACCAAGGATGAGTTTGCAAATCTGAACTGGTAATGGAACTCCCCATCCTGGACTCAGTAGGAATATTCAAAACCTCATCAGGAATGGTCTGGCTGACAAGAGGGAATAAAGAATAGAAATAATTAATATAAAAGACTCAAATAACAGAACTCAAGAGACACAGAAGGAGCACAGAGCTCACCCAGGTGTCTCTCCAGGCTGTGTTGCTCTGTACAGACACAGCTGGATTTCCTTTACAGATGTTTTCCTGCAGGGATTTTGGAAGGGATCAGGATGATCCTGGTTTTTACAGAAACCCACAGGCACAGCAACACGATGTGAGATTACTCAGGTCAGATGGAGGCAAAGAGCAGAATACAGGAGATTTTTATTCCCTGACTTCTACCTCCTAAGCATTTTCTTATTCCATGGATTATGATCCATGAGTCATAAGAAAAGAAAATTTCTGAAGTAAGATGAGAGCTTGTGCTCTGAAAAAGATGGGAAAATGGGAAATCTCCAACCAGTTACTAAGAAATTAATTCTAATTTCTTAAAAATTAAAGCGCTTCTTATCGGTTTCTTCCCTTTGGAGGAAACTTCTCAATCGGTCTAGATTTTTTCCTAGCACTCATTTGTCTCCCACCTTGGCAGGAGGGGAGTGCAGGTTCAGTGGAACAAGTCCTCATTTCATCCCCTTGCTGTATTTCATGGCAGCTGCCAGTGAGGAGGTGGGAGAGATGGGCCAAAACCAGGTGGTGGGCTCCAAAAGCAGATAATTTAGGAGTGACATTTATTTGTATAAAAAACAGTGCCTTCCCTTCCCTACCTGTAAGGCAGGGCCCTTTTCACGACTCCTGCCCACAGTTGCAAGAAAAGCAAATTGGAATCAAAGGAGATGCCAAGAACAGCACTTGCTGGTTGGGAACATTACTGGTTTATTATAGGAAAATACCTGTATCACACTCGTAAAGAAACTGTTAAAAATGTAGGTAGGCTCCCCTTTCTACCTCCTTCCACCTCCCCACACCTCCACACAAACCCTGCCTTTCTTCCCAGCCCCAATTCCAGCCAATTTCTTTCCCTGAGCATCGAGGAAATCCCAGACAAAGCAGGGCTGGAGCAGGAGGAATCTCTCTTCCCGCTGCGATTCCAGAAGATTTCCATCCCAAAGGTGCAGTTTGGGGTGCAGCAGGGATTTCACTCCCAAATTCTGCTTGGGAGCTGCAGTCCCAGCAGCACAGGTAGGGTTGTGTCCCTTGCACTCATCGAGCAGATGTGGTTCTGGAAGGTTTAACTGGATACACCCCCAGATGTTGCTGGGGAGAGGAATTGGGGAGGATAATGCACAAATCTTTCCTCCTCAGCCCTCCTGGGGAGCTGCTTGGGGCTGGAGCTGAGCAGAACCCGCTCAGAATCTGGAAAAAAAAGCACAGAATTTAAAGGTTGTTTTCTTGCAAGTGGGCTGAAACCAAATCTTGATAACAGGGCTGAGTCCTTGTGGGAGCCCAGCCAAGTCTTCCACACATTCCCCCAGGTAGGAAACTGCTGAGCAGCATTTCAAAGCCCAGTCCCTCCCAGTTTTTTCCTAAAAGAGCTCTTTGGTGGCTCCCTGGGCTGTGGTTTCTGAGGCTCCAGGGCTGGACACGGGGATGGAGCCTCTCAGGGAGGGATTTTCCCTGCTGGACAGATCCATACCCCCACCCTGTGGCATGACCTGGAGCCCACAGAGCATTCCTGCTGGGACACCCTCCTGCCTCCAAGCTTGGAAAAAAAGGAGCAGCGGGGATGACAAAGAGAATGGGACTCCAAACTGCTGGAGAACAGCAAAACTCAGAGCTTGAGTCCTCTCCACACACAGCAAAAAATAAAAAAATCCAAATCAAATTCACTGTATCAAGAAAGACCCTCTGGCTTCTCCATCCACAGGGACAGAGGAATTTATTTAACACCTGGAATGCAGCCAAAGGCTGAAAGATCTCTGAGCTTTAATGTCTGCACCAGATTATTTCATTGCTCTACAACATTTTCATTCCCAGTCAGAACATCCACCCTCAAACCCCTCTGTATGAAACCTTCCTCCAGCAGCCCCCACAGGGGGAGCACAGCAGTTTTTTGGGAATGTTTATGGCTTCAGACAACCAGGGGTTCTCCACACCCAGAGCCCCAATTTCTGTTATGCCACTGTAAATCTAGAGAAACTCCAGTTATTCCACTGGGCTTGGGCTCGGGGGAAGCCAAAGTAAACACCAAGGGCTGTCAGAGGAGTTATATCACATTGGCACTGGTGTAAGTGAAAGCATAATTTGCACTATTTTTTAATAATATGGTGTCTTAGATCATTAGGAATGAGGTCCTGCAAACACAGCCATGAGGAACTTTCTTCATGGGAGCAGCTCCTGTGCTGGACGTTCATGTGAGGAGTGGGAAGGTGCCAGATGTTGGGATTTCAGCCCAGTCCATCCTGACTGGCAGCAGCTGGAGCTCTGCTTTGCTGTGCTCAGACAGAAAAATATCAGCTGGATCAGGCCCTGCTGATAACAGCACCCGGGGATGATAAAAATAACAGCTGGGAGAAACCTTGCCATGGGTTTCTGGTGGATTCTCTCAATAAAATCTTGAAACTTCAGGGTGGTGGGGCTTGTAAAAGATGTAAAAATCAGCCTGGCTTTGTGTGACAGTCTCAGAGGCAGGTGAGGGATGGAACTTTTGGCTCCTCTGAATTATTTGGCTTTAAAATCACGTGGAAGATGGGAAGGATGTTACAGTTGAGAAAGAAATCTTTGGTGTTCGGATCTCATCTCTGCGAACCAGCAAATAAAGAGAATTCCTGTCACAGGCATGGCTTGAGCAGAGCCCAAATCCTTCCCAGCCAGCCTGCAGGACACACAGTCATCCCATATTGATATCCCAGGAAAATCAAGGGCAGCTCTCAGCTCCAGACCCACTGGGAATGCAGGAGCAGAGGGAGGGAAAGGAAAGGAGGAGCTGGAAGGGCAGATCCTGCTCCCACTGAACCCAGGGCAGCAGTCTCACACCTCTGAACCCAGGGCAGCAGTCTCACACCTCTGGCTTGTTCTGGTTTTGCCCCAAATGAGGTTCTGGGGACAATTTTCCACTCTGGGGGAGGTTTTGGTGGAGATCAGGGGAAGGTTCCTCATGCAGAGGGTGCTGGGCACTGCCCAGGCTCCCCAGGGAATGGTGACATTCCAGCACTGCCAGGGATGCCCAGGGTGGGATTTTGGGGTGTCTGGGGTTGACCTGGATGATCCTGGTGGGTCCCTTCCAGCTCAGGATATTCCACAATTCTCTGATTCCATGAACTAAAGTAAAACATTACATTCAGCTCCTTCCAGGTAAAAGATTTCTGGGGGTCCAGAAGCGAGAATCAGAGTTTGTTGGGGGGGGGTTGTTTTCAATGGAAACTTGTGCCAATATCCCTTTAAAAATATGTTCCAGGGAAAACACAAGGAAATTGAGTTCCCCATTTCCCCCTTCCCCAGCCCAACTCCATTCCGAGACATAAACCAACACCTTGAGATTTCGTTTTGAAGGCTCCTTTCTTCAGCTTTTTCGAGACAAATTTTACCTTGCTCAGAGTTTTAAATAAAAAAATAAAAATAAAATTAAAAAAAAAAGAGAGAGAGAGAAGGAGCTAAATCAATTAACCACGGGTTTTCACGGAGTGGGGAGGAAGGTAAATAATAAAATCATAAAATCATAAATAATGTTCTGGAGGCACAAGGAGCAGCAAAGCCCAGAACTTTGCCCCAGTGCCCTGGTGTGGAGCTCCCTGCAGGTCCCAGGATGTGGGGCAGCCCCTGGGGTGCACAATTTGCAGCAGAGCCCCCTCACTGCATGGCTGCCCTGCCACAGGGAGCAGAGATGTTTTCCTTGGCCAGAGGAACTGCAGGAAATAAATTATCCTGCAGCCAGAGCTGGGCATGGGGTACAGAGAACTGGACACCTTCCAGTGGCCTCTTGCCTGGAATTGGCTCTGGATTCACGGAGCTGAGTGGGATTTGCAGGAGGCAGATGGGGATTAATTCCCAATTTGGGTTTATCTCGTCACATCACGAAAGGACAGAGGGGTGCCTCAGCAAAGCTCCCCCAGCAGCACCCAGAGTGTCTCCTGCCAGAGCTGAAACTCAAATTCAGCCCCATCTTTGCAAGTTTGGTGCTCACACCTTGTGTTCTGTCACCTCTTTCACAGCTGGACAGAAAGACCCTCAGGTAAACTCATTTCTGGTGTAACTCCATCAAAACCATGTGTGAAGGTCTCCTAAAATGATGTGTTATTGTGAACCTCATTTTAGTGGCAGTTATCTAAAAAAAGGGGGAAAACCCTCAGACAATGTTCCTTTGGCCATCAAATCCGTTTCCATTCAGAGAAGAGAAAAAAATCCTCTCAGCTTTTGCTTTTAGTCATTAAAGGTCAGATTAAAAATAGAATTTTTGATAATCACCTATGGAATTCAAGGGCATCCAATGAGAAAAAACCCAGCAAGATGAACTTCAGTGTGCTTTTCTTTCAAAAACAAGGTTGTGTGTGATCAGGTAAATAAATACTGTGTTCTGTTATGGCTTATCTGGCTCTAGTCACTTAGGATTTCACTCCCTTGTACCTGTGTGCCTCCAAAATCTTTCCATATTTGATGTTTTCAAGCAAGGCAGGAATTCAGAATCCTCAGTGTCCTCCAGAGTGATGGGAATCCATGGAAGGCAGAGCAGCAGCAGATTCTCTGTTGGGGAGGCAGCCTGGGCTCCCTCCTCCTCCTCCGAGCTGTTCTGCACATTTACTGGAAAAGGAACGAGGAAAGTGCTCTCAGATGGCAAAAATCACTTCCAGCAGCTGTTTCTGCAGCAGGTCACACAGTAGCTGCTGGGAAGGACCAGCCCAAATCAGGGCAATGCAGGGTGGCAGCTCCAGGCTGACATTTGGCTCCTGAGATTTTCCTCCTGCCAATGTTTTACAACAACCCAATCCCACATTTTACATGACAAAGTGGGGAATTTACTCCTCCCCAGCTTTACATTTCCCCCATCTGAGAACTCCTCCAGCAGAAATCCATCCCATGTGATAAGGGAAATCCTGCATTATTAAAAGTGAGGGGAAGGGAATTCTTTCGCAGTGCTGGTGAATATTTGAGTGGGGTTTTTTTTCTTTTTTTTTTTTAGGATGTCTGGCTGTTATTTCATCTCGCCCATCCACACAAAATAATTGGGAAGTCAAAGCACAGCAAATATCTCCTGGTGCTCGCTGGCCAGGACTGGGACATTATTGGGGAGTTAAGTGGATAATGGTGTGAAATAAGCCTATAAAAACCAACACACTTCAGAGTCAATATTTTTTCAGGGTGCAGTTAAGTTACTGTGACACATCTGTCATAACTCTTCTGGGGAGCTTCAGAATGTGTCTGATCTTTCCCCCTCGGAGCTGAAATGGATCTCCTGAGCTTCAGGAAACCCAATCCCCACAGGTCACTGGCAATAAGCTCTGGAGTGTCAATACAGGCTGTGGTTACAGCCTGCAAGAATCCAACCCTCATCCTGGCCTGAGGAATCTTCTTTTCCACCTGTGCACCCCTTCTGCAATTCATTTTCCAGGCTCTGGGTGGGATATTCTGGCACCCATATCCCAGTGAAAGTTCCTGCACCAACCCTTCTAAAATCTCTCTGGAAAATTCTGGATGAGGAGAATCACCCTCAGAATCAATGTTGCTTTGCTGGACTGGGATGAGGCAAAAAAAAAAAAAAATTCTCCCTGATTCATCTGTTATGTTTGGGTTTTAATACTTCATTTAGAAAAGCACTTGGTGCTAAGAATTTCTTTCTAGCTGAAAATAAATTCGGATGATTAAATTTTATTATAAACTAATGGAGGCTCTAAAAATGTTGAGTAAAAGGTTCCACACATCAAAAATAAATGTCAGTATAAGGCCAATATTCCAGGATGTTTGGAAAGCTGGAGTTCCTGGGCTGGTTTGTCTGAGCACTGGTGATAAATTCCTCGATGAGGAATCACTTTCCTCTTTATCACCCAGCAGTGACTCTCTCCAGAGTTTGTCTAAGCTAAAACCAACCTCACTTTTTTGTTTGGGGAGTGGCAGATTTCTGTCCCCAGGTGCTGTCTGTGCTCCCAAACCCAGCAGCACAGAGGCAGAACCAGATTCCAGGTCTGCTCTGGGCCCCAGACACCCAAAGCTTTGGGATTTCTGTCCAGTACAGCTTGGAAATCTCAATTCTCACTCTGGGTCTGCACTGCCTTTGCTGTCTTAATCCATGTAAATCAAAAGTAACTGAAGTTACTCATTTATAAAACGGAATGTGTTGGATTCTACACCCTGCAAGGACCATTGTGGGTACCTGGCATTAAACCCTGCCCTTTCAGGCTGAGCTCTCACAGACCCCATCCTCTGCTTTGTTTTAAGCACCCCTTTCCAGGGTTTTGGCTGAGCTCAGCCAGGAGATGGGATTCATTTCCAAAGGAACAGACCTAGCTCTGGGTTCTGCTTTCAAAGAAACCTGAGGGTGTCTGGGCTCAGAAAACATCTTCAAACCCAAACCATCCTCCCTGGCTTGGCCAAAACCCAAAACCCAGCTGCAGCTTGCTCCGTTTGTAGGACAGAGGGGAAGAAACCGAGTGCACTCTCAGTTTCCAGCTTTGAAATATCTGCAGACACTGCCTTTTAAAAGGGATATTTAATGCCATCCAATGATTTGAGGGGGTATTCAGTGAGGAGCAGATATTTAATCCTATGGCTACGGGGCAGATTTTCAGCTCTGATATTGAGCACCTCTCTCAGCACTGAAAACAGGGAGCTCCAGGGCAGGATGGCTGGGGTGTAAATGTTCTACAGAGCCCCAAGTGTCGAGCCAAAAGGGGTTAAGGGCTTAAAATGAAACAAAAATGGAGTGAAATCCACTGAAATGCTCTGTTCTGTGCTGATGCAGTGGTGCTAAAAGGTTAACTTCCCAAATGGGCCCGCTCTGGAGCCGATCCTGTGGTGGCTCTGTGGTTTCCGCCTATATAAATTTGATAATATTTTACAAATGCAGTGTATGAAATATATTCTTAACATGTGTTTAATACATTTACAATCTATTAAAATGAAAAACAGAATACGCTTCAAATACTGCTGGGGTATTTGCTTAATGCAGTATGTCTGGAACATGTTAAACATTATTTTAGAGGTAATTGAAACATTTCACACACATCCACCCCGCGTGCTGCGTGTGTGCACTGCGTGCACTGGGGGCACTGGGATGGGCATCCAGCCTGGGCATGGAGAGGTTCTGGCAGCACAAATCTCCCTGGAAGCACAAATCCCCTTCACCTTCACCCCCCTGGCGTGGCTCTCTCTGCATCCCCCAGCCTGAACCAAATAAATGAGATCCAAATTTACCCCAGGCAGGCAGCTCCCAGCTTTCAGGGTGTGATTGCAGCTCGTTTCAGCACATAGCCTGTCAAAGCAGCCATTAAACCCTCCTCAAATGAATATTTCTGTAAATACACACGGGCTGGGGATATTCCTGGGTAAGTATTTGCTTAGTTTCACAACATGTTCCTCTCGCTCTTGCCAATGTTCCCAAAAAGTGAACAAGGTGTGGGGAATAGTGCTGGAGTGGAGTCCTTGCTCCTGCCCAAATAAGTGGCCACAAAGGCTTGATTATAGTCTTGTTCTGTTAATTGCAGGCTTTTCCTCATTATCTCCATGTCAGGTTCCTGGACAAGGCAGGGTGATTAATAAATTAAATATCCCTCGTTAAGGTGACAGAGTGGCTGTCAGTGCTCCTGGTTTAGTGGAGAGCAGTGAGAAATGGGGTTTATTTCCACGTGTGCCACGCTTCTGCCTCCTCCTGACATTTCCTACTCCACTCTTGGGATGAGGAGCCCACACTTCACTTGCCACAGAGCTTTATTTTCCTGTTCTTTCAACCTAAAGCCCCAAATTGTGCCATAAATCCCGAGGGAGGTGGGAGTTGCACTGCAGGCTGCCTGTCAGGAGAGCTGCACCTCGTGCTGAGATATTTGCAGCTTGGAAAGAGGCCATTTGTGTCCCATTTAAGCTCCCACAGCCAAAAAAATAATAATAAAAAAAAAAAATCTGGCTTTTCTTTGCTCACACGGCGATGTTTTGTTTTGTGTTTGGGATCCGATCTTTTTTTTTTTTTTTGGAGATAGGGAAGCAAATTTATTCAGGGAAAAAACAACAGGAGGGATGAAAAGGAAGAACTCTGTGCTCGTGAAAATGAGATAAGAGCAGTGCTTGGAGGGTTTCTGTCTCACTCTTGGACAACGAGCACCTTGATGTCTCAACTCCTTGCTCCCAGAGGAGCCTTTCCTCCATCCACGGCCTCCTCCCAACTTTTTTAATCCTCCTAAAATCCTCTCCCTCTGCCAAGTACTGTGGGCAGCCATAAATTTGCCCTGGTGGTGGTGGACTGCAAACAATTCATCATTTCAGCCTTTGGACACTCCTTCAAGCTGGGAGCCATTAGAAGCAGAACCACAATTAATCAAAGCTCCACACAGGCAGAATTAAGTCTCATTAGAGGGGTTTTGGGGATGTTTTGTAGTTTTTGTGTCATCCTTTCTCCATGGCTCCTTCAGGGAGTTGTCTCAGCACACACACACCTTCAGCTAAAATGGAATTATTTCGGAATTATTTGATGTGAGGGAGCAGATCAATCATTTTCCAAGGATAAAACCTTGTTTTACCAGCAAAAAACTTCAGTTTAATGTATGCTTTTTCTGTCTCTCTCCACATTTCATCTGTATCTCAGGGAAACAGAGGTTGTACTTTATATTCCACTTATTTCAACAGAAATAACCTTGTTTACCAATGGAAGCTCAGGCTGTGCGATTATCTTTGAAAATAAGAATGATTCCCCATTGTTTATTTCCAATAATTAAAAATCTGATAAATATTTATGGATTTATAAATTACAAAAACCCTCTCCTTTTCCAGTTGTATTAATGTGCTCTGCTCCTGCAGATGCTTTAAGATATCTTGCAGACAAACAGGACAAACTATGAAAAAATAAAGTGTTAATTTTACCCATAAATGTTCTATGTTCCTCACCTGAACAATCCCTTAAAGCTCTTTTTTAAAGATCTCTTTAAAGGTCATGGCAGATCTTAAATGTAAATATGAATTTAAAATTAAATATGTAAATGTAAATTTACAGTGATTGTCTCTGTATTGTGGCTCTGAAATGGCCATTAGCTGCTTTCTAAAAAGTTCAGGAATTATTTCCAACCCCCAGGATAATGCCCATTATTTCCTCTTTCTCTCCAATTTTGTAATCCCTGATTCCCTGAGGAGTTTTCCTGAGGGGCAAAGAAGCCCCAAAATCTCCCCAGTTTCATTTGGTTCTCATTTTAAACCCCTGGATTTTCACACCTCTGAGAAATGGAGGCACAAGCAGCACAGGATTTGGTTTCTGTGTGAACATTTTTGGCAGGGCAGGGTTGGTTCCTCACCTCCTCCCTTTGCTTTCATCTCCTCCTCCTCCATCCCACCCCATCCAAACCCAAGGTGCCCTTTCCAAAGGAAAGTTTGGAGATTACAAATTGGAATCAACTTCATTTCGACAGTAAACAAGCAAAGAAACGACCACACTGGTGTCAGGTTCTTGATAAATATTAGGCCTGACGTAGGTTGGGGTTTTTCCTTGGATTTCTGCTGCCTCTTGGTGTTCCAGGAATCCATATTTTTTTTTTCATAGCACATCTTTTTCTTTTTTTTCTTTCTTTATTTTTTTTTTTCTAATGAGCTGAAGTCGTTTTCCAGCCCATGAGCATGGAGTGCATTGTATTCATTATTTAGTGACATGGTGACAAGCAGAAAAACTGCCTGAAATCATGTCTTGAACAGACAAATTTAGCTGCAGATATTTATTTTTTGTGATATAAGAAGAGGTGTTAACCAAGGGCTGTGTTTGGTGGGTCATAGTGGCAGCTAATTTTACAGAGAAGAATCTACACGATCGTTAATTCAATTTAACTTAATCTAATTTAATTTGATTCTATTTTACTTTTTCAACACTTGTCCTGTGGAGTCCTCAAACCCTAAACTTTGTACCCGAATAAAAACCCCACAGGCACTGACTTTGCAAAGCAATGAGGAAATTTCCATATGAAAAGTCCTGAAAGCTGCCAGGGCAGGAATTCTGTGGCTCAAGCAGAACTTATTAACCACAAGACATTGCTGAAATATCAACCAGATGCTTTGCCCCATCCTAGGCTGAGTTTTAACTCTGTGTATGAATCAGCTCAGGCAATTTTTTAATCAAGGATGGCAGAAGAGTGAAATCATCATGCGATAAAAACGGGGGAAAATTGATTTTATATAAAATAAGAGACCCTGAGAAAATGAGGATTCTTCAAAAAGGGGTGAGATGATGACAAATTGAACTTTCCAGGTCTAAGAAGCCTCGAGGTTTTTTTTTTTTGTTTTTTTTGTTTTTTTTTTTGGTTGGTTTTTTTTTTCTTTTTTTTTTTTTTTTTTCTTAGGGACGCAGTGTTTCAAATATAGGAGTGGCTGAACCACAGAGAAATCCGACTGCCCACATTTTCCAGTGAGTGTCCCTTGGAAAACAGGTGACTTTGCTGGTGTGGAATGAGAGGGATGAAAAATCTGTGCAGTGGGTGAATCTAAAATAAAGTTTAATCAGGGCATGGCAGCCCTGAGTGCGTCCCTCTGCTCAAAGACTCGGAAATCTTTACAGAATACAGTGAATTTCAGCAGACCCTGAATCAAACAGTGATGGCAGATAAAATCCAAATCAGTTAGGATTTTATGAGGATGACTCTCCACATTCCAATATTTGCTTTGCCAGTGGTCCCATCCACTGGAGAGATTCTGCCTCATGGGTCTCCCAGAGCTCACCCAAAAGTAGAAAATAAATTTTTAACTTGGTGGGCACAGGATGAACGTGGAGAAGGATTAAAGCCCCTGGAAGGAGGAAAAGAAGAGCTGGGAATTCTCAATTCTGTGGGACCAGCTGAAGGCAGCAGCAGTGCTGAGCCACCCCCTGGAATTTGAGGGATTTTGGCAGCCCTGGGGAGAAGAGCCACAGCATCCCTCTGCATTTAGTTATTTAAAAAACCCTGGGCAATTTCTGGGAGAAATGTGGGTATTCAGGTGGATTTCAGGGATCAGGCAGTGACAGAGCTGAGGGTTTGCTTCCACAGCACTCCTGCTTTGTGGATGTTCTGACAATACCCAGGAGCTGCGTTCCTGGTGGTGCCCAGATTCCTGCTCTGATAAATTCCAGCAGGTTGGATGAGCACATTCATTCCATCCCTGGCCAGCAAAACCAAACTATTCTGAGCCTTAAACACCCTTAATTAACTCATCAAAAATAACGTGGACTTACTGCAGGATTTACTCCTCTAATTAATCTGAAATATCTGCCTGGTGTTTTCATTTCCCTGTCCCTTCCCAGCATTATCTCGGAGAACGCTGCCCCACCTCAGCCTGTGGCCTAGGCTGGGCTGGGTTTGTTTATTTGTACTCAGGCTGGAAACCTCCAAAAATAAATGAGGGATCAGGTGTGGAGCAGTGAGGAATAAATGAGTGACTCAGAGGTGGCATCAGGAGTGACCACTGCACTCATGGCCAGGCTGAGGTCACAGCAGCTCCAGCAGGACAAAGCCCAGACCTTCCAGCTGGTCACTTCTGATACAGAACCTCGTTTACTTCTCTTTGTCTTCTCAGCTTCTCTTTTGTTCCACTTGAAAATGGAACAGAAAAATCTGGGCTGCCCTTCACTGTGAGTTACTCAAAGCTTTGTCAGAGAGAACAAGAACGTGGGATGTCCCCTGGGCATCACCTTCTTCCAGGCAGCCCAAATCTCGGAATTTTCAGCCTGGGTTGGCTTTTCCCTGATGAAGAGCAGCAGGAATGGGCTCTGCTGGGTTTCCCTCACAGCATCCCAGCCCTTGCTGGAGGAAGGAGCAGGAGCCTGGGATGTTCTGCACTCCCAGGATGAGTCACGGCTCCTCCCGGCGTGTTTTTCCTACAAATATTGCTCAGACAAAAACAAACAAAACAATTGGTGGCTGGAGCCTCCCTCAGAGATGGAAGTGTCCTCTGGGTTGGTGGCCAGGGAGTGGCAGGGACAGGGACAGGGACAGGGACAGGCTCTGTGTGGGGTCAGGCTGGCACTGGGTGCATCCAAACCCCCAAGGGATGGAGGGTCAGGATGGGACAGCAGCTTCAGCACTGGGGCTCCTGTCCTCCCCAGGGACACGGTGACAGCCATGGACTGTCCCTGCTGTGTCCCCAGCGCCCCCCACAGGGACAGGTCCAGTGCCACTCCCTGAGCCCACAGGTGTGGCCGTGCCAAGGCAGAATTCCCAGCAGCACAAACCCCTCTGTGCTTGTGGATCCTCTTTGCTTGGCAAGGTCCTCATCCTTTCCAAGTGTCATGCTGAGTTAGCCCCGTATTCCTTCCCAAAATCCTCCTATCTTTCCACTTCCAGAAAATATCCACTGCTCCTAAAGTTTCCAGCCTTTCTCCAAATGACTTGCTCCTTTTCTTTTTCCTTTTTTTTTTCTTTATTTCTCTTTTTCCCCTGTAAGAAAGTGAAATCTGTGTGCTTCCTTATTAAGCCACTTTATTCTTGGCAGGCTTTGAAAAAAAGCCCTACTTCAGCAATTTAAGCTTTTCTTCCTGGAGGCACAATACTCAGACACGAGGAAAAGTAAGTCGAGAAGACAAAATAAACATATTTTTTTCAGGAAGACTCGAAGCCAAGTGGAACTTTCAATGAATGATTTGAGAGAGTTGCTGCTTTTGATATGCACAAATACATCCCAGCACTGCAGGCACACACCACATCCCTGGATTCTGTGGAGCTGGACAGGGAGAGGAGGGGGGAAACCAGAATAGATTTTGCAGTTTGTGCCTCACAATGGCTTTGAAATGCAAGCACAGCTCAGGAAAGGTTGTGTGAGTTCATAAATGATGAATTTGTGGTGCCCAGAATAAAGGGAGGAAGGGAGAGATCCTCCATTTTTCACTCAGCCATGAAATATTCCAGAATATCCAGGGATCTAGAATACAATATCCTAAAGCTTGTATTTGCTTTCTACTCTACATTTATTTGCTTAAATAAGAGGAGATAAGGATGACTGGAATTATATTTTGGTCTTATTCACACCAAATTTATTAAAAATGATGGCAGATTCATTGTTGGGGGGAATTTCCATTCTCCCAGGAGGCTGAGGGTGCTGGCTGGACACCAACCAGATCCATAATATCCTAATAATTAAAGTTTTATCAATAAATAATTAATAATTAGACATATTAATATCTTATTAATAATAGGACAATAATGAAGGTTTTATCTGTAACTTTTAATTAGTATTTTCATGATCTTTAGTGGTATATTTTACCCTCTTACCTTCCTCAAATGGAAGCAAAAAGAAATTCCAAATTCTTCCTGTTGGGAAGACTAGGTGAACAAAAAA
>VZTT01045283.1:5134-31377 GCA_013400855.1 Buphagus erythrorhynchus
TCGTGGGCAAACTTTGGAAAGTATATAAAGTAAAAAGTTATGTATGGGGTTTGGTCTTGGACCAAAATTTTATTTTAATTGGCTGAGATGAAGAAAGATTCATCATATGTTTTGGTGTTTGGGTTTTTTTTCTGTTTGCAGGAGTTTTTTCCTTAAACAAAAGCTTAATCTAAATTTTACTAATCCGTTTCTACAGTAGCTTGGAAAACAGGGAGAGGTTGAATAACCTCAAGACTTGTCAAAATCCTCCCCCTCACTCCCACTTACATAAAAAAAAAAAATGCTGGTTAAATTTGAGTATATTGTTAAAAAGATAAATAAGCCATCAACTGTCACTTTTGCCCATGTCTTTTCCAGAGAAATCCCCAAAGTGCATTGACAAACTTTCCTGGAGAAGGAGAATTCCTGGACAGAGAAGCTACTCCTAAGATGCTGCAGAGCAAGGACACCACATGAAGCTTGCTGTAATTTCTAACCAGCGGTGGGATTCTTTAAGCTGCCCTTACAGAACACTCTTCAGGATTCTGAAGATGATACTGAGATGTAGAATAGTGGGAGGACAGCTGCTGTAATGTGATGATTTTGGGGGGCATGGGCTTGGGCCTATTTTAGGAATAGAACTGCCTGAATTTGAACTTGTTTGGCTACAGTCTAGAATGTTTCATCATCTTAGCTCAGCTGCACTTTTGGAAAGAGATTGGTTACATGCTCCAAAACAGCTGAAGTATAGAACCAGAGTGGAAGCCAGAAAACTCATATGGAATGAATATAGTTTAAATTAGTCTGTAGGCATGCTGTGTAGCCACCAGAATGGAATAGGAAAGCAAGTCCCACAAAGAATGGACCACTGCAAAGAACAACTTATGAAAAATAAAATAAAAGGCCTCCGCTGGACCTCCAAAAAGTGCTTTTGGAGTCCAGAACTTTATCTAAGGGTACTGAGGGGGCACAGGGAGACATCCTTTGTGCCCACAACCAAGCAGATCTCCTTGGCCTCTGTGTCAGAGAAATCCCATCATCCTCAGCAGAGTTGCTTGGCAACAACTGGTCTTAAAATCGTGGAGAGGGCTTTTTTTCCCAATTTTCTTCCCTCACTTCTGCACAGGTGAAATACTATATATTTTTTAGAGTGAGATTATGGCTTCAAGATTCAGTTATTTTCAGCTATGCTGTGGAAATAACCGTGAAATAAGCTTAAAGGAGGTGAAAATATACTTTGATATGTAAGCACTGAAGAATATAATTTCATATTTATTTTTTTTTTATTACTGGATGTTCCTAAATCAGTATCATTTGTAAGATGCAAAAGGACTAGGATGCACCTGTTTTGAAATCTGGCATTCTTGTTCCAAGATTTAATGGTCAATAAAGTTTTTTTTAAAACTAAATAGACTTTTAATCATTTTAGACACTTTCATAATTCCTGTGATGCTCACTTATTAGAGCTTTGACCCTCACAAGATCCCTTAAGGTATTCTGCTAAGGTCTCAGAAATGCAAAGCTGAGTTTTGTTCAGGTGAGGAAGTGCAGTCCTCAGCCTACACACTTGAATTTACAGTCATGGTCCCCTTATCATCCCACCAGGTCTTAGGATACCTAATACAGGGCTGGTAGGTGCCCTGTGGCTCTCATATGAGCACTGAGGAGTTTATCTGGGATCAACCAGCTTTCAGAAAATTCAGTGCTATTTATTTAAGGCTGAAAAAAGACGCCACAGAAATGTGTATCACAAAGCAATCTCTCTGCAGTTATTGCACATCAGCAGCACATAGTACAGGCAAAAAGAAATCATCTGTCTCTCTAGTCTGTGTTGCCAGCGTTCCCCACTTTGCCTCAGATATAGTCTGACCTGCTTTTAGACCTTCCTCAAGTTCTATGTGATGCTTTTCAAATTGCAGCAAACTGTTTCTGCAGGAAAAACTGCTTTGCCTCCTCCACCTTTCTGCAGTAACCCAGGATATTAAAGCTTTATATTGCATTTGTAGCAGTGATACATTTTGGTAAAATCATACATATAATGGAAGATTCAGACCAATAACCTTCAGTGCTCATATTTGTAAAGCCTCATCTGTCAAAACCATCAAAAATGGCTTTTAAAGATAAAATTAGTGTCAAAAGTTGGGATTTTCAGTACTGAAAGGATGAATGGGCGTAACAATTTACACTAGTTCAGAAAAATTGCACCACTTCTTCGTATAAGGTAGGCTAAAAATACTGAAGAGAATATTGTCCCAATTTGGTTTTGTTAGGCAGCAGGAATGGTAGGTAAGTATCCACATGTTCAGGTTTAGGTTCCATTAATCCCCATGTAAAATGTTCTACATTATTAAGTATGTTCCTGTCTTTTGTAAGCCCCTTAGAGCTCTTCCAGAGGTGCTGACCTACAAGTCAGTAAGCTGAATTTAGACCTTAGGTGCATACGTAATTCATTCACAGAAAGTATTTTGGTCAAGGTTGTGAGCTAGTCATCATCTGGGTTACAATGTGGCCCCAAAATATCACTTGCTATGACAGATGGTAGAGGGGTAGCTTCCACATATAGCACTGTTTAAAACTGTGACAGAAATCTTCTCTAGTGAAACTGAAAAGTTTAACCTCACCTTTCAGAAAAAAAAATGACATTTATATCTTGCCTGCTGTAACAGCTAATAATAGTTACTTGTCTGCTACTAGCTGACACATCTGATTTGCAACACAGCTCTTTTCACATGAGTTTCCCTAAATCAGCTGCTTACCCTAAAGAGAAATGATTTTATTACTGTGGGGCAGCAGAGGAGAAATGACATGATAACTTTCCTCTGCATGAGGCTAACATTCAAGAGTCACAGTATTTTTTTAATGCCAAGGTCAAATAGAAAACATTTTTAGCTTACCTGTAACCAGGTAGCATTTTTTGTGGGTTTGATCCACATTATGCACACCCCAGTCAGTCTTTAATCAGCTCATTCCTTTTGGGTTACTTGACTTATCTAAATATTAATCTTTTTTTAACATATGATTTTACAGCATTCATATGTGTACTGCCTTCCTTTCAATCTCTATAAGGACACTAAAGATTGGGAGTGGAATGCATTACTGTCTTAGTACGATCTTAGGGTACATTTATGCGAGTTTTCAACTGATTTTACCTATGTCAACAAGTAAGTAAGGATTCTAATAAGTTATTTTAATTTATAATGTGCTGCACTGGGATAAAGATTTTAAATTTTTTTATTTAATTTTTTTNTTAATGGCTGCCAAATTGATAGCACAGAAATACATCATTTTTTAAGTAAAAGGAAGGTTGTCATGTTTGACTGCAATAATCTCACCATTGCCATGTTAATTACAGATTTTTTTACATTACATTATAAAAATAAACTAATTCTATGATAGCTGTTATTCTACCAAGTGTCTGTAGTATGTGTGAGAAACTGCTTCTCACCTTTACACTGCAGTGCTACAGTGCAGCTGCTGAAAAAACAGAATTATCCTACCTCCACTGCCACTTTTACACAACCACTGCACCCTCAATGGGCTCAAGCTAACCTGCATAATTTTTATTATTCTTTCACAAAAACTACATAATATGTACTACAGTTGGCTTCTAGGAATAAGTGGCTTAAGCACGAGGCATGGCAACAGAGGTATAAAGCAATATTTCAGTAGCTGCTATGTGACAGAATAACTGTCTTAAAACTGATTTGTTCTTGAATCCCAACCCTCCAATCTGGATGCTTTAATAAGAGTTCGACTTATTTTTTCTTTTTCTCCACAGCAACTGTTTCAGCCTCTCTCTCTGGTGAAAAAAGGGAAAAAAAACAACCACCAGACAAATCCATTGCAATTTCCAGACTCCTTAATGTTCAAGGACGTGAATTTAAAGAATATGATACCCTTTTTTCAACATCCTAGTGAATGAGTCCTAAGAAAAAGCTGTGTTCCCAACTGTCTTCCTTCTGTTGGACACTTGGAAATACTAATTACCTCTCTCTTCCTCTTCTTGTACCTCCCCCTTTTCCTAAATCCCTAAAAAACAGTGCTCTTCAAAATAGTGTCAGGGTTCTGTTCTCATTGTTCATTGTACCCCCCAAAATATCATAAAGCTTCTTAGGAATGATGAGATAATGCAGGTATTAAGTTTCATGGCAATACTGAAACCTGTAAAAAAAAACCAGCTGCTTTGTTTTTTGTTTCTGAAAAAGTTGCATCTTGTCAGTATTTTCACTCCAAACTGAATCAAACCAATATAATTAATAGAAAGAAGATGTAAAAATGGGGATAAAGGTTCCATGGTATGTTACCAGTACCATGTCTGTAATAATTTCTAAAAACTTCATCTATTTTTGCAAAATGGCCTCTAATGCAGGACCTGAACTAAAGTTCTGTCTGTGTAATAGGTAAAATCTTTTTCTATCTAAAATAAGTAAGACTGACATATAATTCCCTCAGAATTTTAATGCATACTGAAATACCATTGTGTCCTTGGAGTAACCATAGTCACCCATAGACATTTCTGAAAGTGTTATTGAAATTGCTTCAGTTATCACTCTTTGTGAAACATGTCTTTCCTCTGTAGGTCACCAAGAGTTCTTTAAGGTATTCTGTTTTCAATGTCCAATGGACTTCATTGGCAGTTGCTGAAGGACTACGTACAAAAATACAATGGAGAAGTGGTTTTCCTTTTATGAATTTACACTGAATAACAGCAAAGAAAAAAAATCCAGGGCAATTTCAGCATTTTTTTTTTATTTTCTGTAACACTGTTTTATAATCAATTTTTTTCCATGGTTCATCACCTCACAGCCTCTCCTCAATTTACCTCCCCTCCACCATTTCTACAATTCTCATTTTTTGTTACCCAGTGAAACTGAATGTGCTTATGCTCCCCTATGGCAGATGTCTTTTTTTTTTCACTTTTTCTCCAACAGTGGTAATCTATTGTTAAAGGATATGAACTTCATTATTCCACTGCGTTAACTCAAAAAGTCTTATGGAGACTATGTAACATGGGACTAAAATGGTTGGAGTTTTATAATATACAACCGTGTTTGTATGTTATTAATGCAGTAATATAATAGCTACTTATATATATCTCTGAAAATTTTTCCAGGAAATTTTCAAAGTTGCTGAGCAATACCAAAAATCCCCAAGGAACAATTTGTTAAATTGATAAAAAATTTGGTCTACAAAGGCATTGTAACATCATTTTACATAATTTCATGGCTTCATTAATTCCTCTTTTACTTTTGTTTTTTTTAATCCTTATAACTTCTGTGACAGATTAGTAAATAATTATACATTTTCAGAATATCAAGAATATTACTGTAGTAAATGCAAGATCATTATTTCTAAATGTATTTTGGTTTACTAAAACATTAATGATGATAATGAGCTTCTGAATATCATGTTTTTATACTGTATCTAAATACACTGAGGGGCTGTCATTAGAACTTATATTAAAAGAAATTAGTATTTTTTTGCATCTAGAAACAGTTTGAATAGTTGTAAAATAGGAAATAGGTGTTCTTACAAGTCACATTTTAAGAAAATAATCCTAAGAAACCTTGCAGCTGAGAAACAGGTAAATAACATGCCCTGCCCTGAAGGTGGGAGGGGAAGGTCCAACCCCAGGTGCCACAGCTGTGGCAGGTGGGTGCTGTGCTGACCCAGAAATGTCAGCTCCTGGTGGGACCCCATCCTGTTGGGCCAGAGATTTGTGTTCCTGGGGAGTCCTCAAGCTTGCAGGCTGTACAACACTGGCATGAGAGTTTAATTTCATCTATTTGTGAGCTGCATACAACTAGAATTTCAGACTGCACTTCAAGTTATAATAGCTAATGCAGTGTCTAGAAAGACTCTATTTATAGCTAAGAACTCTAAACTAAAGAGAACACTAAGGAAACACTGATACTGCCAAATTAGATAATAAAATTAAAAATATTTGATTTCTTTTGTTGGCTTTTTTATTGCAGTTCTCTCTGTAAACAGATTGAAGCCTTCTTGAACTTGAATAGTTATGTTGCTGTATGAATTTACCTGTAATATTTTGGCTGAACAAAGGCTATAGTTAGTAAATATTCAAGATTTGACTTATTTTGAACAGACACAGGCAATATATAAATTGGATTAATACAACTGCCAAAACAGGTTTTTAGGACCAATAGAGCTTCATCACTGACTTTTATTTTCACAAGATTTTTGTTGCTACAAATTTGGTCATCACCTTGAAAATGAACACAAAGCACAAAGTCTATTAAGTTTAAATCACGTTCTTGACAAGTATTGATCCTCTATCTGAATTAGACACCTGCTTTTCTAGGATAATAATGTTGAATTCAAATACATTGATAGTAGGAATAGATTATGATTAATTTTTCAAGTGTGACAAATAAAACAAGTTATGTTTGAGGCAAAAATGCAACTCTGTGATGTCTGAAGATGTGAGATTTCCTTCAATTTTTAAATTTGTTTTGTACTAGAATATCCAGGGTGGATGATAGAATGTAGAAATTTATAATGCCTGCGTGTTGTTTCAAGAAATTTATGACCTAAATTCTTTCTTGTGTTTATATTGCTATTTTCCAGATGAAGAACAGTAATACAGATGAGAGGCACGACTATTTAAAGGTCAAAAAGACAAGAATAAAAAGTTTCCTTTGCATTCTTTCTACTATTATAGCCTTCCTTTCAAATATTAATATCCTCCATTCCTCTCTTTCTCAGTTTTTTTGAATTTTCAGCACCATTATGTTTCTCAGCAGTGTCAGGGACACAAAGAAATGATGAGAATTTGGGATCTCATTCACATACATAATATTCTGGAAGTACTCAGATTTTCCAGAATTCCCAGAGCTGCTAGGCAAAGCAAATACAAGCATGGTTTTGTCACCTGCTGAGAGCAGACCTATCTTCTTCCTGTCTCTCATTTTCTCATAGTACAGTTTGGAAATGGCTAAGAGACTCATGCAATTTTCTTTATATTGAATAGCTTGTGATGTTACCTGTATTTCAGATGGACAGTCTGGCATACTGGTAGTAGAAATTGTTACTGGCCTCAATTAATACAACAATGACTGAAGTTCTATTCAGTGTATCTTCCATTAAGTAAAAAGGTGCCACTCTTTCTCAGTAGATTTCAGAGCTTTCCAGTTGCCCCAAAGCTTGGATGCATACAAATAAGACATGTACGCCTCTGTCCCTTAAGAGGACAGGTCTAGGGATTTTGTTTTCTTTTTAATATTTGAACTAATGAAGAGAACATTACTAAATCAAAATTTCCCATTCTGTGCCCTGGACTAATACTACACTAACATCTACTTAGAATTGGCTTAATGCAGAAGCTAACAAATAAAGCTGTGATGAAACAAGTGTTCTATTCATTTTGCTTCTGCTGTGTTCAAAATTAATTTCAAAAGAGCACAAGACATGCACTGCAACACCATGTGTAATATGCCAAGGCTAATAAACCTCCCAAACAGGGATTACATTTGCTATTTATTCCATGAGAGTGGATCATATGCTCATTTTCTTTACAAAGAGAGTTTTTTTAATATCCTTTGTTATATTTGTTGTTACATGTACCAGGTACCTTGTGCAGGCAAGGCTGCTATTGAGTTGTTCTGTGTGTTCTGTACATCTCCAGAAAGGTAGAGTGTCACTTTCTGTCTTTTCTGTTGTTTGTTTGTTTGTTTGTTTTGAGTTTTTTGTTAGTTCAAGTCTAATTGAGTGATCTCTGGGGTGCTTCTGCATTCAATCCTTGAATCCTTCTGCTTCAAATTCTAACTATATTTTGGAAAGGAAAATGTTCACACACCATGCTTATTAATTCCCCTTGCCAACTCCAACTCTCAAACACACAGGTTTCTTGGGAGCTCAGACCTAAGGCCACTTGAAATATTTGCTTAAGATCAACTTGTTTGATTAGACTTTTACTTGATTGCTTTCACATATTTGACTAATGCTTTATGAAGCACTTGATGGCATATATATAGACTTTTAGGATGGGTTGCATTCATGTGCAAAAATCCCCTGTGACACTGTAAGAAAGGGCTCCTTGAAATGAACAAAGCTAATTTTGCACAACTTCCAGGCAATCCATATTCTTTCTCCCCCCACTCTAAACAAATATAATTGGTTCCCATCCCCTAGATAGAAGTGGTCCTGGCAGAGTTTTAAACTGTGAGGTTTAAAATTCATTACTTACATAAGTTGAAATATTTTCCAGTCATACATTCATGAAAGTAAACAAGTATTTATTGCTGTACTGAACACCACTGAAAATTAATTATATTTATCAAATCTATAGGCAGCAATTTTTTTGTATTTCAGGTAATTTCAGGTAATTACTAAATGTGAAAAATCAACCGACATTGAAGATACTATAACATAGAATAGAAATACTCTATTTTCCATCTTCAACTGTCACCCAAGAACGCTGATCTCTTAAAACAGGTAACAGAAATATAGCAGAAGTGTATATCTGTATTTTCTTTTCCATGTTGCCAATAGACTATTGTTGGATATCACTATCCTTCTATTTCACTCAGAAATCTTCATTAGGAAAGCTAATGCAATATTGTTCAATTGTTTTAGGCTTTATTGAAAATTAACATTCAACATTTACCAGAACATATTCTGAAAACTCTCAGTGTAACATGTAAGGCATCCTCTATGTTTTAAAATAGTGATGGAAAATAGAATTACTTTCCAAAAAGTTTTGCTCTGCAAGTAAACTTGAAAACTGTCTTGATGAGAACTAATTGATACAAAGCAGTTGTGGAAGAATTTGCAATCATTTTGGCAAATTTTGACTTTTTGAGCCGAGTTTGTCATTAGCAAGTGCGACCACACTTGAGAAAAAACTTATGTATTATTGAAAGAGCAGTTATTCCTGAACAGCTGTACTTCTTGAATAACAGAACCAAATACAGTTATTTATCAATGTTATATTTTTTTCTAAGTGTTTATCTAAGTATTTACTGGAAAATTCAAAATTTGGTAGAATAGGGTAACACATTTTTTCTTATGAGCTTTGGGTAGCTGCTTTTGTTTGTTGTTTTCCCTTTGAACTGGTGAAGTAATGAGTGAATTATGTAACTCATAAAAAAAGCTTATAAACTTTTTATACTACACCAGTGTGTATTTTGCTTAAGCAACATACTGAACTGAAGTGTATTGTAGAAATGGTTTGGGATTTCACTATAACTGCTTTTTATGTCCCTCTGGCTGTGTTCAATTCTGTAAGAAACACTTATGGAATAGTGGGAGAAAAATAATACCTTAGAAAGAAAAAAATATCTGAAAATTGCCAATTTTTTTCTATTGCATTCCCTTCTCTCAAAAACAAAATTTGTCACAACTTTTTAGGTGGTACTTATGGATAGTTAAACTATAAGAAAAAATATTATTTCCTATAAAAGAGAGGCTTTGATGTTCTTTCAATTTCATGTAGAGGACTACAATACTGAACTTTACTGAGCCACTGCTTCTGGAGCAAATATACTCAGCTTACATAACAGCCTACAGTAACTCTGGAAAGACAATGAATTTTGAAGAAACAAATATTTCTTTGGAGTACTTTTTGTCACTTTGTTTGGATTTTTTTCTTCTATTCCTTGTCTCCCAGTAAAACAATATTCTGGAAGTCATCTGGTGTTTAGAATGACAACAGAAATTTAGGATAATGTGTGTAATGCATGAATATAGTCAACTTTACTGTAGTAAACATGATTAAATTTGCTGTAAGCAATTATCACAATGTTCATTTTTGGAACATTTTTAATTGACAACTTTATCATAGATGTTATTTCAGAAGGCAAGTATTTGAGCATGGGAAAAGTCTGACAGAAGACCACAGTGTGACTTATGCAAGGGGGGATTCGAAACCAATAACAAAATTCCATTCTAGAAGAATCACTCCTGGAAAAGCCAATAACTGAACATCTCTCTAGATTTCACAGCAGTTACTCATTAATATAGTCTCAAGATGTGCAGCAAGGAAAAAAGTTGATGCAGAGCTTTCAAAACATTTCTGTGAGCTCAGCAACAACAGTCAGTGTACTCAAAGGTAATAGAATTTTAAATGGAAAGTAAATACTGATATACTTGCTTAGCATAAAAGAGAGTGACAGCACAACCTCAAGTTATTCATGTCTATAAAAATAAGGCCAAAGATTAAAAACAAATGGTGTTTTCTCAAATATACTCAAGCATAATCAAAATCCCTTCCGTGTTTGAAGCAGAACATGGAGAAATATCTTCTGTAGAGGAAGGTGATAAACAAATTCAGAATCTTCACATCACAATAGCACAGTGCAGGCTGAAAGGATGGTGTTCAGCTTTCTCTGGGGGGAGAAAGGACACCCTAGAATAGCTCTTTCCAGGTAGGAGAAGTTGTTAAAGAAATCATAAGCTGTGTTTTGCTTCATTCCTTTCAGTAGTTAAAACTGTGCCCTAACAAGCAGGAGAATTTGGATGCAGGGTTAAAATAATATCAAGACAATACTTCTCTACTGCATACAATGGAGTAGCTATAAAATGTTTCCAAGTACCTCTCAATAAAAGACAGGCCCGTAGAAAAAATGAAAAGCTACAAAGAAACAGTAAAATGTATTTAGGCAATGTTAGACAGACTGCCCTAATCTGTTTCTGTATTGAAATTTACTTCATAATTTGGTCTTCTCCTCATTACTTCTATTACAAAGGACTATATGTAAATTGGTAATCCAAGTAGTTTGTAAATCTCTGCATATCCCAGCACCCTGATCCTACATTAGGCTCATGCCTATCTATGAATCAGTTGTATTCACCCCTTTTAAGTTTTTATTGTGAAGGAGGGAAGGAAGTTTAGATATCTGCAGTGCAAGGAAGGCTCAGTGTGCTCTGTCCATGTCTCTGACTTTCACAAATGGAGAACTAAGGTCCTGGAACCCACAACGAGATACATGTGTGTGTATGAATACACACACTGCTTGTCCTGGGAGTTGCCATGGTGGGGTCAGCATTCTCTGAGCTTGTCCTCAACAGAAGCAGCCATGATACAAATATTAGGAAATAAATTCATGAACAAATTCCCCAGAAGTATCAGCAATCTTAATGAATGAATTCTTGTTTTCACATGCTCCAGTTATTCTTACTGAAAAACTTAACTGAGCTGGAGGCAAAAGTGAGGAGGAAATACACCTAATTCTTACTGAGTCTACCAAATAACATGACTCTTCTCTGCTTCCACCCTGCCCTTGTCCATACCCCTGCACAAGTCAGCCAGCTGCCAATCTCTTTGTGCACATCAATCTGTCCAGTCCTTTGTGAATCAGTTCAAATCCACTGCAGCACAATGGAGTGCAACACAGAGTTTGTCAGCTGCTGTGCGACAGCAACACTGCTTTGGAATTGGAGTACTATAACCAGTCTGCTGCCTTCATGTTTGACAAGCAGCTTAAGATTGCACATGAAAGGTAAATATCTTCCAGAAAATTTATATTTAAAATAGGTAAAAACATTTACACAACTGTCAGTTTTGGTATCTGTTAATATTCTAAGTTCTTCTAATTATCTCTATAAATCCTTTAACAAATTTTTAAATAGGGCAGAGATGACTTTAAGTGTTTGATTAACAGTAATTTTAACAGCAAGGGAAATGCTTGCTTATATTTTTTTTATTAAACCATGAATTACTGGATTTTCCTACGAGATAACCCCATAATAATCTTCCTTAAAAAACAAAGAAACAAATGAATTATTTTATCAGTCTTTACACTTTTATTCCTTCAGTTCACTCTCTCTTAGACAAGTGCTTCATTCAAGGGCATGATGGTGCACTACTCAACAATACTTATTCCATTATTTGTTCACTAAGTGCTAACTTGGAAAATGAAATGTGAAGGACTACAGCTTTCAACCTTTAGCAGTTTGCCCTAAGCTATTTAATCTTAGTTTTTTTGTTATTCTTTTCAATATTTTCAGTGCAAATATTTTTTTTTAATTTTTCTCATTAAATTACTTAGGACGGGATTTTTTCAACGTATAAAAGTTCAAATCTCTCCCCTGTATGCCTGTTCCATTTACTGTCCTGAAGACTCTCTGGTGCACCTCTTAAGGATTGTTCTCCCAGTGTCTCTCTTCGTCATGTCAGCCCCAGGGTCCACGAGCCCCTGCCCCAGTGCCACTGCAGCAGGGCCAATGCCCAGGCAGGTGTGGCACACCTGGGCTGGGACTGCCTGGTGCTTCCTGGCTGCTCTGCTGGACCATCCACGTCTGGGAAACTTTGCTCTGGAGTGTCCCATTGATCCTGGCCCAGGGGATCCCCTGGCTCCACTGTGCACTGAGAGCTGCTGCTTCCTCTAGTGGGTTCTACCCTTCTATGTTTTGAATGCAATTATGTTCGTTCTTTTTTTGTTTTCTCTACCTTATTTAAACATATAGTACCATAACTCTGAGCAGAGCAGGGGAATTTGTTTGCCCCATGGTGGAAGAGCTCTGTGCTCACCTCTGCTTTGCACTGTTACCAGGCTGTCAATTAAGAAATAGCAATGCCAATATATATGACCTCAGGATTCATCCTAAGAGATCACAATAGTTCCCTGTAAATGGCAGGCTGCTGGGCTTTCCCATAACCCCTTGAATTTAATGGCTGCTCTGTACCAAGCAGTGAAACAGCTTTTTATTTATCTATACATTCAGTCTACACTAAACTGTGATTCTCCAAACAACCATGAATAGATTTGGATTGCATTCCCTAGATGAGAAAATCTGTACCTATTTCAAGAAATTTAGTCATAAGTTATTGTGTGGGTAGTCCACTAGGAAAGAGCAGGGCTGTTGCACAGCATTGAGATGTTTCACATGGAGCTGAGTTATACAGAGTTATTCCTGCCCTTAAACCCAAAATACACAGTGTCTTCAAAGCATTAATTAAAAGCAGCTGAAGGAACAGATAAAGACACAAAGGCCCATCGGAAGAGAGTTTTATACTAACTGAACATGAACAGCTTATTTTCTTTTCTGCTTAAACAGGCTCTTATATCTGAACAGCCAGATCAAAAGCCAACTGACTGAGTGCCAGTTCAACAGCTTTAGAGGGTTCTGCCATCTGCGGAGGAGAGGCTGTCAGCATTTTTAATCTCCTACACGGGCTGGGAATGCAATACATCCCCTAATGGCAGCTACACTGGAATGACTTGTGGCTTCCTCCTCCTACAGCAAAGTGGAATTATGAATCTGAACAACAGGCTATAAAGTATTTTATTATGTGGTCATAAGTGTCACTTTCTATGAGGAACAGAGCGGTAATTTAGTGTGTTAAATTATCACTTAGTGAAATCACATGTAACAATGAGCTCTGAACTAACCTTAATTGAAATTATCTCAAACTATTCAGTGCTTTAGAGCAGGTCTGTTTGTGTATGTGCATGCACTTGTGAAATATTGATGCTTAAACTCCATTCACGTCTGGACAGCAAAGAAACTTTGGTCCTGTTGATGCTTATGGTGCTAGAAGTACAACTCTTCCTGGCAAATAAGAAAAAGAAAGAAAAAGAAAATCTAAGTATTAAGATCTACTTCAGGTAGTTAGAAATTTATAAAACTTAAAATTAATAAAGAATATATCCCTTCATTGAAAACCTTAGAATTTTAGCTAGAAAAGTACACATAAATCCCAATGAACTCTTACATACAGCAAAATCAATCCTAACTGTGAGTATATTTGAGTTCTGAGGACAAGATAAAAATCAAAGCCAAGACCTCATTACTTAAGAGTTATCCTATCTGTTTCTTACCTTTCTATCTGTTAAAAAAATTGCTGGAAAATAAATTCTTGATCACATAAGTTAAAAATTTCTAATGATGTATTAATAAAAGGAAACATTAGAAGAAAAGCAAGTCATTAACTATACACTTGAAATAACAATGATTGCTTCAAATTCTATTATTGAAGAAATTATGTTTTTTATGTATTATCTCTTTTTTTTTTTCCTTCTTCCTGCCATTAGTAAATATCCAGCTGGTCATTTAGCTGTTGGTAAGTATAATTTTAAAGAGTCTTATAATTTACACTTTATATTCTAATTACATCTGATTTATATTAAGGCCATATAAAAATCACTACCAAAAAACCCTTAAAATTTAGAATAGAAAAAAGAAGAAAAGATAGCTTCCAGAACAGGAATGGTTAAATGGTGAAGCATGAACATGTGTCTATCATAAGTGAGCTCAACACCTTTAATAAGATGGATGTTGAGAAATAAAGTAGAAATTGGAAGTAATATTAGGACAAAAATGGAGAGTCAAAAAATGCTGACAGAAAAATAAAATTGTGCACACCTTTCTAACACAAGTGATGAGAAATCATTTCTGTTCCTGTGTGTATCATCAAAATGCTTTGTAAATCATAACCTTTGTACAGCAGGTTTTCCATCTGCAAAAGGCTGGCACATCCTTTGAACGTTTATTTGGTGCTTTGAGACATGTGGATGCTAAATAAATGGGAAATATTAGGTATGGCTAGACCTGCAGTAGTAGCTGAGATTTTTCAAATCGTATCGTGTCACAGACATAGGGATAACTGTGCCAGCTATGCCCAGTATTGCTTTTCCCCTCTGTGGTTTACTGAACCAGTCAGTCCAAGGATACCATTTAGAAATCACAATATAGTACTAGCTGAATTTCCCCACCAAAACCTAAAATATCTCTAATATGTACATATATTGAAAAAAATCCATTGATTTTTATTACAATGTATTGAATAACTTCCCAGATCCTGTCAAGATATAATATTAATTCTTTTAAATTACTTTGAACACATATTTTATTCCTCTTAGAGCATATATTTGTATATATTCATATATAAATATAAAAATATATTTTTAATATATTTATTAATATGTCCCAGACACATATACATAAAATACTGAAAAGAGAAATGCTGCTNGCAAACAGTCATAATAGTAATACAGAGACACAAATGTATTGAAGATAGCTTTTCCTGGCAGTGATACCAAATTTGATTGTCCTTGTATGAAACTGGAAAAAAAAAAAAAACACACAAAACAAAACAAACAACCCCCCAAACAACAAAAAATCTCAAATCAAAACAAGACTACCTTCTAATCTTCCAAACTTAGAAAAACAAAAAGTTGGAAAGGTGATGGGCGTATGAGTGGATATAAGAATAACATTCATATCAACAAGCTCTTCTGTTCCTTTTTTATTTTCCTTTTCCCTTCTCAGTGTCTCTCATTCTTTTCTCTTTTTTACTGTGACTTAATCCTTTCCCTCAAAAATTACTCTTCATACTTCTCTTTCTCTAGTTCTAGTTCTAGTTTCTTCTCTTCTCTTTCTCTTTCTCTCTTCTTCTGTATCTCTATTTCCACTTCTTTCATATGTAAGGACTGCTGTTTTCCTTTTATTCTTAGGATTTACTAAAACTACAGTCTCTATGGCTCCCTAATTTCTTCCCCTCTCTCAGCAAATTTTAGCTTTTATCCTCATATACCAGTGTTGATATTCCAGCACTGGTGTTAATATGAAATCTTTGGTTTAATACCTATCATTCAGACTGGCCCTGTCCATTTCTAGTTTTAACCAATGAAACTTTTATGGTGGCTGTCATAGAAAGTTGATTAGGAAGGAAAATACATAAGCCAGTTGTTTTCTCCTGACTTTGGTTCTCCTGCATGCATCTCTTTTTATCATTTGGAGCTAGTCAGAAAAATTCTTGAGGGCTCAAATTTTTATCATTATGTTAGAAAACTGCTACCAATCAATCACTAAAATCAAGTCTCTACTTTAAAAGACAGGCTGTTGAGGATTTAACTTAGACATGACCTATTCTGCAGCTGCTGCAGCCAGGAATATCTACTAAATAGATCAGAGAGGAAAAAAACAAAACCACAGCAGAATGAGAACACCATTTAATTAATATTACAAACTCATACTAGAGTAAATATATTTTTCTTTATTTTGGAAAGACATTGGATAAAATGCCTAGTGATATTAAAACACTTTAAATCATATTTGGATGTGTGTGTCCTTGTCCTGAAAAATAGTCTAGGATAACAAAAAGAGAACAAGTTGTTCTAAGGCCATTTTAGAAAACACATGATGAGTAGTTCCTAATCAGCTCACGTTGTTTCCTGGCTACATGTATTCACAGAGGTTGCTTCTACAAACACATATATCTATCTACTGTTTCCAGGAATAGACAGCATGCTAGTAGTCAATAAACAAAAAAAAACAAACAAACAAGCAAATCCTTGATAAGGTTCGTGGCCTGATGGATTAATAAAACCTAGTCTAGAGTCATAGTATATATATCTTATAAAAAGGCAGAAATATCAAGCTTTTGGCTTTCCCTGAGTGTTGCTAGGGTACCTGTGTAGCATATACAGACATTTTGACCATGGCTAAATATTGCAGCAACACCACAGATTTTCACTGAAATCAGTCTTTGGAAAATGCCCAACCTCAATAATTCACACTGGGCAGGTTCCCACATCATCAGCTCAAGCACATCCTTGCTCACAGTCCTGGTGAAAGAGCCTGTGCAGTCAGTTTGATTTGTTCTCTCTCTGCCAGAGATTCCCCTCCTAAATCTGACTCTCTGGGCTGTGTGACTCCAACCCCATAGCTGAAGAGCAGCACCATGTGGCTGTCATCCCAGGCTCTTTTAGAAATTTGTTTCATTAGAAGAGCTAATAAGAGGAACTGAGCATTGTTGGTATTCAGCACTGCCCCATTAAGAAGAATATAAATCACATGGGGCAGAGAACCACATTGCATATGTCAAACAAACCAACTGTATTGTTCACCCAGGGAGGAAAAAATGAGAATTGAATACCATCACATCCCAATGAAGCTGTGTAGTAATGAAACACAGATCCACAAAAACCTCATCCTGTTGTTAGGAATGAGCTGGAACTGAGAGCAGGCACATGGAAGAAGAGAAAGGATTTCAAGAATTGAAAACAAAATTGAAAAACAGAAATAAAGAAGAAAACAAACAAACAAGCAAACCATGGAAACCTCAGCACTGTCTACAGTACACTGATAACTATTTGAGAACACGTAGCTACTGAACTCTGGTGACCATTAATTTTGTCAAGAAAAAGGGAGCAACCAGTGTAAGTAAATTAAATTGAAGGAAATGGATGCATGCTACAAATGGTGCAATTTGTCTAAAAGACTTTTCAAAAACATTAATGAAGATTTTCTGCTGGGTAAGCTGGTATAATTGTGCTGCACTGTATATTGATTATACAAGAGAAGAAATCTAAGCTAAGACTTCATGCTGTTAATACCCTGTCAAGCTGGGCTAAATGTTGTTTCTTGGACTATTTATATTGGAAATTGAAGTACTGATGCCATTTTTTATGTTTAGTTTTTTATTTTTTATTATTAATTTAGAACAGCAGTTAGATATCATCTGTAAACATCATCTGTGTTGCTGGTTATTTTTACAAACAAAATTATATATCATTGTCAAGATATAGCCTTCGTAGCTAGAGAGAGAAACTTAAGTTGTGTAAAATCATTAGAACTTCCATGGTAAATGAAAAAATACTTCTTCACTTACTAAAAAACATATTCAAAACAAGTTAAAAAAGAATAAATTCAACTATTTGGAGTGATTCAGTTCTAAAACAGAGGTTAGCATTTATCTATTTGAAACTTTTTGTTTGTTTGAAGGTGGTTAGTTCTGTTGGAATACAGTGCTTTTATCCTATATAAACAGGGAAAGACAAATGACTGAGTGTGTTTAGAATGAAGAGGTTTGTGATCAGTTGGTGAATTGTAATTTTTAAACTGGTTAACAACCACTGCATCTGTTCTCAATCAAGGTCCAAGACATGTATGTTTATTCCACCTAGATGTTTAAGTGACAGAACACAAAATCTGGTGTAAGACTTCCTACACTTAGACGTACCAGTCAATAAAATTCTTGATGATAGCCATTTCTCTCTAGTCAAGTGCTAGATATATTGGTGTAACAGGAGGATATTTTGTCTTAAAGAAAATATAATAATTTTTATTATAATGAAGGTATATGGTCAGGCTATGATTTCAACAAGGAGAAACAGGATTATCCTCAGAAAAATTAAGATCTATCTGTCTTTCCGGGGCAAGATTTTCACTTTCAAGTGGAAATCAGCTTTGAAATTAAGACATTCCACTAAGATGAAATATTATGCTAATGAAGGCTCTCTGACAGGAAGGACCTAAGAAATCTACTTGTCCGGGCAGAAGAGCATCTGGATCGGAGTGAAACATCTACTGATCCATCAGTAAGAATGTGCAGATTAAGAAATTTTTCTCTTTCACTTTCTCACTCATTTATAAATATGCCAATAATGTATGCAAGTGATAACAGTGCTACTGCAATAAGAGTTAAGTGCATGATATTTCAACCTAAGGTAAGCATTAACCAAAATTTATAATAGTAAAGATTTCCTTACCAAACACTGTAGCAAATTCAGAAACTGAGTATAAGCATCTTAAATAACCAGGTCTCCAGCATATTGCTTCATTCTTTTAAAATGCTACAGTGCAACCTTAGCTCAATTACAGGGTCCAGAGGAGAAATTAATATTAAAATTGTCAAGTAGGTAACTGTCTTCTGGTAAAAAATAACATCTAGAAAGACTTTAGCGTATAATGGTAGATCTAAGTGTAAACCTGAGCTGCAAGGAGTGCTAAGATATATGCAAACTGTGCCTCTATATCTTGGGACTCCCTTAGTCCATGTGCCGACAGGAAAAAAAGGAAAAGAAAAAAACAGCAAAATTCTGCTGCTTTCCCCAATGCATTGCAGGCTTTTTGCAGACAACCATTAATTTTTTTTTGCAAACTATTGTTTGGTCCAAGTTAATGAGAGGGCTGTATATATGGCATGAATACCAATCTGTCAAGCATGATATTGCAGTCAATATCACAAATAAAACTGCTACATTTCTGCTGGCTCACATAAGATGGAATAGATCCCTTGGTGAATTAATGAGAAAAATTTACCTGTGACTACTCCAGTCAGCAACTTGTTAGGTACATTGTATATGTGGTTTTTAGCTTAAAAGCTCTTGAGCCGACCTGTATTACAGGACTGCATGATCACAGAACATTCTCAGTTGGAAGGGACCCAGAAGGGTCATCAAGTCCAACTCATGACCCTGCACAGGACCATCCCAAGAGTCACACCATGTACCTGAGAGCATTGTCCAATCAATGGGGAGTCTGTTCCAATTCCTCAACCCTCTTTGGGTGAAGAACTTTTTATTAATTAATATCCAATCTAAACCTCCCCTGACACAACTTCAGGACATTCTCTTGAGTCCTGTCGTTTGTCAAAATAGAGAAAACATCATTGTTTGCCACTCCTCTTCCCCTCAAAAGGAAGTTGCAGGCTGCAACGAGGTGTCCCCTCAAGTCTCCTGTTCTCCAGGCTCAACAGACCAAGTGACCTCAGCTGCTCCTCATACAGCTTCACCTCAAGGCCTTTTGCCTTCTTTGTTGCCCTCCTTTGGACACTCTCTAATGGCTCAATGTCTCTCTTGAATTGTGGCACCCCAAAACTGCCCCCAGCACTCGAGGTGAGGCTGCCCCAGTGCAGAGTAGAGCAGGACAATCTCCTCCCTTGCCCAGCTGTGATGCTGTGTTTGATGCACCTCAGGACACCACTGGCCCTCCTGGCTGCCAGGGCACTGCTGACTCATGTTCCACTTGCCATTGACCAGGACCCCCAGGTGCCTTTCCAAGGTGCTGCTTTCCAGCCTCTCATTCCCCAGTCTGTCTGTACATCCAGGGTTGCTCTGTCCCAGGTGCAGATTCCAGCACTTTCCCTCATTTAGCTTCATATGGTTGGTGATTGCCCAATCCTTTAATTTGCCAAGGTCTCTCTGCAGGGTCTTCAAGGGAGTCAACAGCTCTTCCCAGTTTTGTATCATCTATGAACTTGCTCAGTGTCCTTTACAGTCCTGCATCCAAAATTTTTTTAAGATGTTGAAGAGCACTGACCCTAAGGTACAACCCTGTGGAACCCAAGTGCTGGCCAGTTGCCAGCTGATATTCTGAAGGCTCAGCTTGGATAACAGACAAACTGTGGGTACCTTGCAGAGTTCCTGTTTCTTCTTTAGGCATTTCAACTTCTTTGAATGCTTTTTCTAAGCAGAGGAAATTCCAAGGTCATCCAATAAGGAAAAATTAATATTTTAATTTCTGAAGCATGAATTTGATAGCTGCTGCCTTATTATCATTTTCCTTATGAGATTCCATATCATTCAGCCACAAAAAAGGGCTTTAATAAACAGCTAGATTAGAGTTGACACTTATACAACTTGAACAGACTGCAGTGGCCCAGCATAAACAGGTACAAGTCAAATTGAAAGAAAAAAGTGAGGGATGATAATTTAAATTAGCTGTGGAAAAGCAACAGGCTTTATGATGGCCTTGTATGACAACATCAGAAGAAGGCACAGTGAATTACTTTGTTATTAGTTAGACCCTAAGACAATTTTAGCAAAGAAATGACCAGTGGCAGAGGGCTGAATCGTGATTATTAAATGCAGTTAAAACAAAAGTTCCAAGATTGGTTCTTAAAGTACCATAAAATTCTAAATATTTGGAACTTAGCTTGAAGGTCTTCCTATAACAAAATGGTCCAAGAGGAACTGAGCAGAGAAGAGGTGTGGAGGAAGCAGAAGAGAATGAAAATGTAACAATAAAAAATCATGCAGCAGATAAGGACAGAGAAGAAATACAGAGGAAGGAAGGATGACAAGTTACAATAAAACTGAACAGACATCATGTTTACCAAATATATAGGAGCCAATGAAACACAATAATGACAGTAGAGTATAACATACAGTACTAATTGCATGTGAGCTTTGCAGGTGAATATACTCTAAATTGATCAGTGCTGAAACATGGGAATACAGAACTCAAACAGTTTTCCATTACAAAAGTAAATCCTTTTACTTTTATTCACCTGGTGCACTAAATTAGATTATGTAGAATATTATTAGCTATGACTTCCTTGATGATTCTTTAAGTAGAGACTAGAAAATACATATGTATTGAGTGATAGCATCAAAAAGGGTATAATTCACCACAAAGAGAGCTATTTTGAGCCTTCATGATATAAACAAAGTGTTTGTTATTTTACTTAGTTTGTTCTTTTAAAAGGAATGGATCATGACTCCTTCTCAGATTCTGGTCCAAAAAGACAGGAAGAATAACATTAGCTTGTGGAAGGGGAGAAGACTTATAAAGACATGAAGGAAAATATTTGTAGACTTGAAACCTACAAGGAACAATCAATTATATAACTTCATTCCACACTGATAAGAAGGTTTAGAGTTTGTACTCTACTTTTGTTCTGAACATTACTCATCTAGACAAAACTGAAATGCCAGTCTTCTTGCACAAGCTGTGTCCTGATTACTGAAACAAACGCAATCCCACATCAAGGGATGCAGCAAGCTAGGACACAGTGATTCCTCTCCCTGCAGGAGGTGAAGTCCATTGCCAAGACACTTCAGAACAGAATGCTGAGGCCTGTGAATGCAATAGGACATGCAGAGGAAGCGGATGACTGAGATGAGAGAAAAGAGACACATTATGCTGATGAAGGCTCTCTGGCAGAAAGGCTCTATCAGATTTAAAATAATGCTTAGGGTTACTCACAAAGAGGAAGCTTAGACTGCCAGTTTGTCAGGAGAGAACAGCTAACCTCTGAATGAGGTTTTCTAATCCAACAGGGAGCCAGTGTTGAATTGGACTGGCAGAGTAAGGATATGACAGAACAGAGATGCAGAGATAGGGTAGACAGGATAAAAAATTAGTGGTAAGAACTGACAGAAAAATGAAAGTAGATCTGAACAAAACTGAAAAATATTGGAAAAAAATTGTAAAGTGTAATGTGTCTAACATCACCATAAAAACCCATCTACAATTTGCAAGGTCCATAGAAAGATCCTGCCTGGGACACAGGTCCCTTGTCCTTTGTGATGCAAAAACATCCTCTGCCTCTTGCCTGGGGCTCTCTCCATTTCCCTTCACCCTCTCAGCCTGCAGCTCACTGCAGCTGCACGCCCAGCTACCCGAACCAAATGCATTCCTCAGCACTTACTTCAGCTTTACCAAGAGCTTCAAACACCCAGCTGAGGGTTTATGTTTCAAATCCTACAGCTATCCCGCAGCAATGCTGCCTGCAGCATTCTGACAGCACGCACATTTATGGCAGCAGAGGCAGCTCTGATCGCTCAGTCACACCTAAGAACCCAGCAGGTTTTAGACTCACAAATAAAAACAAACAGGTATTATAGCCTTGCCTATTCCTGAGGCATCAGTGTACTGCACTGGGATAATGCCCATCAAGGTGCTCATACCAGGTAATACATAATGAAAACTCTTATTCATAAGTAATTTTTAAATGATTGCATGAAAGAAAGGTGTTCAACACAGAAATTTCCCAGTCCAAGTCCCATTGAAGTCAATGGCAACTTGAATTGGACTATATACTAGAAAAAAAGATATACAGAATTTTGATTTTCTTCCATCATTCATTTTATGAATAATTAAATCCCTTTTAGAATAAACTGTGGTTGTTAAGTCCCAATTTAGTTGAAGGCCCAGAAATAAAAAAATTTGGATAAGACTTACTCATGGCTAGATTTTCAGGTTGAGCACAAATATGTAGATAAACATGTAAACTACAGGCAGGCAGACACCATGATTAAGCAGACACCGTGATTCAGGGCCACCAGTAATTACATCAAGATTGAAGAAGTAAATCTTTCTTAGCATACTATACCAAGAAATTAATGTGTTTGGGTTAGTTTGTTTTTTTTCTTTATGAATGAGATGTAGAAATTAATGGCTGATCAACGACACACAATAAAGCGATGCTGTTACTGTTCAAAACATAAATGTTCTCCCCAAATGTCAAACAGTTTTATTTCTTGTCATATTACTTTGTCCAGAGCTCAGAAATGAAATTTATACAACTTTCTATCAACACTGTCAAATATTAGCAGGTATTGAATAAATTTCATGTTAGAGTATTTCTATTAATTTGTGTGTCCAATGATTAATTAAATTAGATACTTGGGATTATACTTCTAAAGAATTAATAAAGCCAAATGCTTGCTCTATTGCTTTTTAAAAATAGATTAAACAAAGAAAGAACTAAAGAAATTTTTACAGAGGTGATAACTTTGCTACTGTATCATTAGCAAAAAGTGTTAGGAGTTTACAAAGCATATGCGTTTAAGAATATGGAATGGTTGCTACAGAGAAAATTGTTTGATAAATCAAGTGGGGAAAATACAAAAAAAACCAAACCTGCACTCACACAGCAGCAGTGTGAGAGGCAATCCGGCAATGTGTCAAGGCAGATACCGCTTTTTTCATTTTAGAACTCAAACTTATCACTATAGCCTCAGTTTGGACACATGGCTCAGTTCCAAGAAAAATCATAAAGCCAAATCCCTTACAGAAGGTTTTAATATGATCACTAAAGAAAGATCTCTGGCAAGCTGATATTATTTAGCTGAACTTTTCCAAAACACCATTCACGAAAACCACTCTCAGACTTGTAATCTTCCAGACTCCAAGGTTAACTGCCTCCCTAAAATGCAGCTGCTTTCTTCCATCAGCTGCAAAACACCTTCATACCATCCTCTCCACTAATATCTCATAGCTTTCTACAACATATCCTGCCCTAAGTACTTCAGATAGTGAGACTAATATTTATAGCATATACCCAGGGATATCATTCATTCTCTTCTACCAACAACTTTACTTTCAATAACGAAAATGACCTCTAGATAACAGGCCCTAAACCATGCCAATTTTTTTAATATGCCATCCTGGAGAGATTTTAAATAGTTCTCACACTGCTGCCTATCTGAGACACACACCAGAACCTGCACTGGAAAATTAATACTTCCAAGAGCCTTGTCACTAAATTTGTCTTTTCAAACAACCTCTCCAGAGTCTGATGTGCACTGAATGAATCCAGGTTGTGCCTCAAGTCATAATTTAAGATTGCCAAAGACCTCCACAGCCACCACAAAAATACTCCCTGCAGCAGATCCATCAAAATCTTCAGATTCTTTACCTTAGTTTCTAGAAGAATATTACTATATTTCATCCCGTATACTCAGTACTGTTACTGAAATTATGTGTGTGTAAATAAACAATCATTATGCACCAAAATAAACTCATACAGACAATCAATAAAGGATGGAATGACTCAGCTACCAGTAATGGAAAAATGTTTCTGAGAAAATAATTTCTTGATCATCTCAGTCTACGTCTTCACAAAATGAACTTGGGAAGTATGTTCATAATTTTAGAGCAAAAATCATCAATTCTATAGGAATACTGGTTCTAGGACATAAGTACCACTCCACCCACAGACACATAAATATGTTCATGCACAATATGCAATGCCCCTAAATTTCAGCTTATTTGTTGTCCCTGTCTTTGGCAGACAGCTAACTTACCCCTTCCATCTTAAGATCTCCTTTTTCCTCAAATGATTTTGCTGATGTAATATCTAATTAAATCTAAAACTGGTTCTAAATCTAAAACTGTTCTCAAATGGTATTTATTATTAAAGTTTGCTTTTTAGACTTCAGCCCCGAAAGATCTACGAGCCCAAATGATTTGCTTCATATATTGAACCATCCACTTAAAAATTTTGGCTGGTCAGAATAACTTATGTCCTCTCTAAAGCTTTACAATTTTAAATGATCCTTATCAAAACTGAAGATAGAATCTCTTATAACTATCATATTTTAGGAGCCTGAGTATACTGTTCCCCATTTTTTATCTGATCTGTGTCAGTATCTCATTCCCTTTTTGCTAGTAGAAGTATACTGAGCAGTATTGTGCGTGAAATAGATGGCTGATTAACCATCCTGACAAAGCTTTTGAAATAAAAAAGGGGTTATTGTCGTTATCCAAGATGACTTCCTGTTAACAGATGGCGTAGTGCATTCTATCCTCATTTCTGCAAATCAGGATACTTTTGTTTGAGTTATACTGCATTTTTAGGTGCCTGTCTCGTGATGTGTTTGGTCTACACCATATAACTATGGGTATTAAAAAATTTGGCATGTAATCTAAATTAGTCATGTAAGCTCCACCCTGGCTTCTGTGGGCTCTAAATTCCCTGGTCTTACAGACTCCTCCAGAAGGTAATTCATCCCATTCTGAAATAGGTGTCTAAGGCAGGTGGGACAGATTGCTCCCACAGGAGAGAGTTAACCACCTCCTTTGGTAACTTGTTTGAGTCATTGGTTACAGCCTCACATTACAAATACTTCACTGTATTACTGATCTGAATATTCTAGTGCCAGGCTTCATGACCTTTACCATCTTATTTTCTAAAAATTTAATTGGGAAGATATTTCTATGCAGTATATTGATAATACAATTGTATTTTCTTCTGTTTGGCTCCAAATCTTTGCTATGCTTGGATATGAGTACTCTCATTCTGATGTCTGGAAACTCAAAGTTTTACAATCACTTTCAAGTTGAGTTCACAGATTCAATAAAGTATTTCATTTTCTTCATTAAGAACACAGACCTGATGTATATATTCATGAATTAATAATTTAAAAATCTTTAGAAATCTTTATCCTTAGCAAAGTGCAATTTTAAGAAGAAAAAATAAGAATTGTTAATCCCTTTATTAGGTAATAGTTTTATCTTGGCTACTTTCCAGTCTTTGCAGACTAGACTTTATTCAATCAGTGGAAGTTTGTTCAAATGTTTTTATGGTACTTCATCCTGGCTGGAAGTGTGTTGTGGGGTCCTTATCAATTAACTGCTTCTAAGATTTTGAACAACAATTCCTGGTCTGCTTTACTATGTATACTTGCTACTTCCTCATGCTGTAAAAGTGATATTGGCAAACATCCATTTTACTAATTTGGAATAGACAGAGAATAATTGTTTAACCCCTGATATGGGTCACATTTTTTATTATCTCTCAATAAAAGAGCTGCATAAGGTATTGAACTGACGACTTTCCTACCCTAGGGAAAAATTTGTCTTTTATTAAAACTGTTGACTTAAATTAACCAATCCTAATAACGACTTGCCTACTAAACATAATGGAACAAGAAATAGTCTCAGTTATGTAATAGACACAGCTGCACAGAACTGTTTGTGTACAGAAGGATTAAACAGAAAAGATGATCAAATTTCTGCAGTAGAAGTCTTGGTTGACACCCATTCAAAACTTTATACTGGAAATTCAA
>VZTT01045284.1:0-16538 GCA_013400855.1 Buphagus erythrorhynchus
AATCAGTCCTCTTACTCAATTCCTATATAGTATACAATATCAGTATGTCATGAAATTCACTAGTTGGAATTACACTGGCAAATGAAGTTATTGGGAAGTCCTGAGACACATCTTGTACCAGAATGCTTTCTGTATTACTGTGTACCATGGGCAAGGGAACATCTGCCTATCTTCATTGAATTCTGGAACTCCTCATTTTGGTCTTTGATGTGCCTGTGGTTGATTGACAGAAATAGCCTGAAGATGATGATGTAAATAGCTCCCTGTAATACTTAAATGCTTTCTAATTGTTTGGATTTTCCTTATTACTTAGTAATTACTGCTAGAACATTTGTGCAGTTTTTGTCTGAGGAATGTCTCCACTTCCATACTTGCCCTCCTGCTTCCTAAGAGTGCAGCATTATAATGAGGCAGATTCTTGTATTTCAAAGGAAGGGCTTAATATCAAGTTTCCTTTAAATACAAGCTCAACTGGGATGGATATAATTTCATTTAAATATCAACATTCATTAAAATTAAATAAAGTGTTTTTCAGATACCAATATCCAGAGAGCCTAAAATTAAGCATTGCTTTATTTTGTGTCCGTTTTCTTACTTAGAAAAGTCTTTTTTTGTCTCATCAGATTTTTGAAATTATTTTCTAGTTGAAAACACTAATTTTGAGANTATTATTTCACTAAGATATAGTGAAAGGAAATTATTAAAGAGAGCAAGACTGTTTAAAATTCAATTATCACATATTTCTGATTGATTCATTTTATTAAAGAGAACCTAATTTACTAAAAATGGAAGGGAGAAATAAAGGGGATTTTATCCATTAAAATTATACAAAAATATTCTGAAATCTCCTTCAGAAAGTACCATGTAATATGAAAAAGATTACTTTAAATTCATAAAGACCAGGAAAATATCCACCACTTTATACTTGTCATGACTAAAAGGTCAAGAGAAATACTAATGAATCAGAACAAATCAAAGTTGACAGTATTTAGACGCCCTGTAACTGTTCAGAGTCAGAGCAAAGCCAATTCAAATTGGAGAAAGAATTTTCTGTGAAACAAAAAAGTTTCTCTTACTTCATGGTAAATACCAAATTAACTACTTTGTTATGTAGTTGACTGTTTGTGGTCCTTTTACCAAGGGTTTAGTTTTGCTCGAAGTATCTTTGCCCTGAATCACTCCCCACATTTTTTGGCTTGAATGGAAGACAGTTGATCAGAAACAGCCTCTTGTTTGATCTTGATGGATGGATTTAGCTTTAGGGTCTTGTTTTCATATATTACTCTAGAGTTTGCTATGCAGATTCCCTTCAGCTGTTTTGGAAGGAGTTGGAGGGAAAAAAGCTTAGTTTAAAAGCATCAATTTAATTTTAAGATATGTCTGCTGTATGTGTTGAATATCCTTTATTCATATAGACAGTACACACTTTCCTAATTTTAAGAANTAACAGTGTTTTGTCAGGGTGTTGATTTAGGATGGAGTCATTATGATGATGGTGATGATTATTATTCTGGGTAATTCTATATGCTCCATTTATTTCCTTTGAAGAAAATAAACTTGGACAATTGTCCTAGTTTCATCTCTGGTACAGTTAATTCTCTTCTTAATAGCTGGCATAGTGCTGTGTTTTGAATTTAGGATGAGAACAGTGCTGTTAACACACTGAAACAAAGTGAAGGACTCCAGCTTCTCATAGGGCCCTGCCAGTGAGGAGGCTGTGTGGTATGAGCTGCCTACTACTATGACAAGAATGAAGTAGTAGTTCATTCTAGTAAAAATGAAAGAAGCTGATTAAAAACAGTTATGACAAGTTCTATCATTTAGGGGGATCAATGTAAATTTGTAAGATAGATTTATAGCAGATCTTATATATGGAAAAATATATTGGTGCTAGAACTTTATTGGCACAGGAACAGAGAACACCCAGAGAACTTGTGGGTGTTCCATCCCTGGAAATGTGTAAGGCTAGATTGGATGGGGCCCTGAGCAACCTAATCTAGTGGAAGGTGTCACTGTCTAAGGCAGGGGGATTGGAATGAGATGATCTTTGAGGTCCCTTCCAATGTAAGCTATTCTATGAGATTATGAAAAATAAATTCCTAGTTAGTAATTTGCAAAATGTTAAATGTATTTGTGACCCTTTCCTTATTGGTCCAGTTGTATATAATTGATCAGGAAGAATAACTGGCTAACACTTACTGGAATCAACATTAGAGAAGAATCTTAAATGAGACATAAAACATTTCTGTTTCATACCTATCTCAATTTTGGATGCAATTATTTTATATAGGAAGCACATGATTTATCCTAAACTTCACTCTGGGATTAAGAATCACCTGGGAGGACTGCTGTTGCAGAAATAACTTTTTGCGTTTTTTCACAACAAATATTTGCTTGGTTTGTTTATATGCAAATAGATTACTTCCAGAACATGAATTTCAACGAGAGATTACCTGGGTCAATTTGAAACATATTTAGTAATTGCTGGTGTGCCACTGTGATTGGCGTCTTTCACCATCAATAAGAGAAGTTAATCCTGTTGCATTGTCAGGAATAAATAAGACTAGAAACTTTTATTTCTAAAACTAGCTAATCCAACTGGGTTCACTCATCAATCAGTTCTGCTGGCTGGGAAGGTACAGATTCATCATAAGCTGTCTGTTGTTGAGTGAATTCATAATGATTTGAATTCCAAACACATCATTCTGCCGAGTCTTTGAAATGAGATCATTGTAAATCTCTGTGTGCTCTAGTAACACTTTTGTTCTGTGCAGACAAAAACAGATTTTGGTCCATTATATGTTTTCTGGTTTATAGAGAGGAATCTTAACAAAACAAGCTCTCTACCCTGAAGGAATTCTATATGATTGTCTTCTCTTTGTTTAATCATCTATTTCCATTTAAGATACTAATTTTATAAGCTGATATAGCAGTATCTCCAGGGGAGCAAGCTGATCCGCTATTTTTTATAGTTCCAGTATGTTTCATTAATTCCATTGCTTAAGGTTTTTGCTGGCCACTATTAAAGGCCAGAAAAGACGTTCCTTTCTGTATTTCATTTAAATTTACATAGCTCTCAAACAGCAAAGATAGATGAAGGGCATAGTTTCTTTTATTGTAAGATGCTGAAAGCTCTCTTTTGACCACAGAGGATACATGAAATAAATGAAATGGAACCTTTTCCATTCACTGTTTATTGGGCAGGGTCTCTGCAGGGAAGGTCTGTCTAAACAGTCACTGCCTGTTAAATGCAGCTTTGAACTGAAAAAAAAAGCATTTTATATATAACAATATGTAAAATACTATCTATAATATGTTTCTAGTTGAACAAACAAGAAGTAATATAAGTTGACTTCACAAAAAGAAAATTCTGTGCTTAAAACTGTTTGCAGACTTCTGATTACAGGTGTAAGCCACTGCTGAATGCGCTGTGCTGTGCCCTCTGTTCTCATCCATCTTTGACCTCTTGGATATGCAAAAAAAAATGAAAGAAGGGTGGTAAATGAAGCGACTAGAAAGGGGATATAGTAATTTTTCCATCTAGAAAAGCACAAACCACTGCCACCCCAGAGCTATAGAAATGGTTTAGCAACACCTGATCAAGAATCTGATATCATAGTCTTTCTTGTTTTTGAGGAAGTTACAGAAATGTGCACACTGAGGACAAGTGGTTGCCTCTGAGATAGCATTCTTTATGCTTGACTACTTGGAGTTTTACATCCTAGTAAAGAAGTGGAAAACCCAGTAAAATACCCCATAGGAAGTGCATTTATAGCTCTTGCAGTAGGTTTATTAGTGTTTCTTATATTAAGTATTTTTCTTAATCTAGGCAGAATTGAAATATTCATTTTCTTACTAGCACTTTGCAGAAAGGTATGACAACATAAGCTTGATGGGATTTATTTTAAGTAGGTGAGGATTCTAAAGTTCACTGCTAAAGCTGTCAAATGGGCACAGTTTAGGTGCTAAAGAAATCAAAGTAAAAGCACAGTTCTATTTCCTCACCAGCACCTCTCAGCCAAGGCACCCACGTTTACCAGAAACATCCCCCAACTTTACAGTTGTACTGGTGCTACACATTGCTGGAGCAGCTGCTGCCTTGGCTGAGGTGGGCTGAGTAGATTTGAGCTGAGCAGCTTGGCACCTTTTTATATGTGTGTACATATATATACAGGACTGCTTTGGAATCACAGAAATGGTATCCTGGCAACTGAAGCCTTTGAAAATCCTGTATAGTAGATAAACTGTGGAAAAGCCTGATGCACACTGTCACCATTGTTCTGAAAGACATTTTGCTTAGATTAAAAGGGGAGAAAAATGAGGCAACCAACAACCTGCCAGAGGAAATAGGAGGAGATCATGGTGCTTTCTTTATATTATAATATAGTGCAGTTGGAATATTTCCCAAGGAAGCCAAAACTGGAGATTCAGTCTTATGCCCCAGGAGAATATCCCAGTGACTTTCTAATTTTCAGATTAATGGCAATATCAAAATTGATCACTTTCCTAGATAAAATTCTTGTTAATCTTGATTTCTACTTTAGAAAGCGTGCAGAGATTGTGTAAAAACTTTTGAATAAAGAAGCAGGGAAAATTTTATTTCCTCCCCTTAGATATCTATATATTTTTAAAAAGTTAATGGAATTATGGTTTGGCTATAGAATATGCATTATTCAGGAAACAGTAAAAGTCTTTGGGGTTCTTTTTTCTGAAATTGTTTAGGATAATTTTTTAGTCTTTCTAGAAGAAAACACTTTCAAACCAAACTATTAAATAGGTAAAAATTATTGCTAAATATATAGTTATACATCTAGAAACGTTGATTGGTATTTACACATAGCACTGCTCAGACTATGTTAGGAATTTGAAGTTGTGCTCTTACATGCTGTCTCAAGCCAAGAGGGAGAGAGTCATTGGTTTAGGTTTATACTTGCATCATTATTTTTCAGAATACCTTTAGAGGTTCACAGTTCATCTCACTGGAAAAGGATAGCTAAGATGGGTTATATGGTTTGGGACTTAGAAGGGACTGGTAAAGGAATGCTCAGGTCACAAACTTGAATACAAATATCTACAAATGGATAAGGTGATGGTAACCTGTAGTAATCTGTCCTCAACCCTGTGAACATTTTAATGTGTCTGCATCATTGAGCAGACAAAACAGCTAAAAAGTACTATTGCTTTTTGAATGTCATTATTTTAAAGCATTTTAAATTATCTTGTGCTATTATTCTGAACCATTCTCTAAACACTTATATAGTCTATTCTATACTCTGGAAACAGAGTAAAGAAAATGCATTTACATTGCCATTTTTCATCTTTACTAGGAAACCCGCTTGGATGACCATCATCATGTTGCAGTGGCACTTGGGAAACAGGAGGGATCTGTACAGAAGGATTCTGATGTAAGGAATTGTGTACTAGTTTCGTGTCTTGGTGATCACTTAAGTAAAAACTTATGCTGTGGCTAAAAGTGTGTCATTTCATATACAGGGCCAAGAAGAAGGCTTATCTTAGGCATAGTATTAGCCAGAACCAAGCAGTATTGCTGAAGTATTTCCTCTACTTCTGTTGTGCCTATTTCAGGAAAAGTCTGTGAAGGAGAAATAGTTTCAGAAGAGAGCAACAGATAATGTCAAGACTGTAATGTGTGTACTCAGTGTGTTCATTCAAGAGAAGATTAAGTGATTTTTATCACAGCCTGCTAGTACTCATGTGGGAAAGATGGTTTTCACAGAGGGAAATGGAAACAGTGTACCAATCTGGACTGCTAACCTTGTATGACACCTCACCAAGTTGATTTTAGTGAGGGACTGTCAGTACGTGCATCCCAGAGCAGATACATGCTTAAACACCATTATGACAAGACAACCCTTGAGACAAGCAAAATCAACCAACAGATGGGAAGAACAGCAGTGTTAGTCTTCATTCCATGTGGTGTCTCAATTGAGAGAAAGAGAACAGCTACTTAGAAGCTTTTCATCATGTTCTGTGTAATTTTAAAAAGACCTCAGTCATGAAAATAGCAATAAAAATCAAATTTTAGGGACAGGCAGACTGGCAAGTTGTAGCCGAAACAGTCAGACAGTCAGACAAATTAGAGTGTGACAAATTGCCAGATTTTTCTCTGGTGTTCTGGTTGCTCACAAGAAAATTGGTTAGTTGTTTTCTGTTATTTAGATACAAAGATTCTACCAGGAGCTAGAAAAAAAACCAAAATTAGTATAGGAATGGGTAAAAGCATAAAATGCATGCTATCTATCATGGTAACAAAGTCTACATTCATGGATAACAAAGAGAGGCAGACCTTTTAACTAGTAATGGTTAGGTTGAGAAAAATAGGTATTAAACTCCCTTTGAGGATTTACTGTGTTAAATCAGTGGACAAATATTTTTTCAAAATTATGTGCATTCTTTTTGGCAGGACATACTTAAGTTCCTGGTGGGATTGCGCATTATCCTTCTGACAGAAATACTGATAATTCTGAGTCTTAGGTGAAGAGAAGGTGGCCATTATTTTAAAAGATAATTACCAAGTATTCTACAGGAAGCCAGGATTTTTAAGTATTGACCTTCACCATCATGATCACTTACCTTAAATGTATCATAGGAAAAATAGCCATGATATCGAAGGTTGTGATGAAAAGTCTTTGCATCAAGAGGAGTCTCAAAGGCTTACTTGTCCACTGACTAAATTTATGATGACCTAAATTTCATTATCTCAGTTCAATGAAGAAAGGTCATTTTAAGAAGAACAAGAGAGCATTCTGAGACTCCTCAGTAAGGAAGTTAAGTGAAAATTTATGTACTGTTGCATTGTGCCTTTTTATGCCTCCTTCTAACAGGAACATGGAGGAAATGAAAGTTGCCTTCACTCTTTGTAAAAGAACCATAAAAAGGATTCTACTTATTGCTAGATGTGTTGAAAGAAAAAATTGTTCATTCTAGCTTAACATGTATGTAAATGTTACCCAATTGTTTCAGTATGTCAGTGTTTGTGTCTGATCCCTCTCTGCAATCACAGGAGTAACTCCTTATGGCCTGCTTGCAGAGCATCTATTTTCAGCTTTCTTCACAAAATGATCACACGTACCTAAAATTGCCAGGAAAGACCAATTGTTATGTCAATGAACTGTAATTAAAAATCTCTAGTGTCAAGAGTTTTATCAAAATGCCAGTGCCTGCTATATGCTTGAGGAAACAGAAGATTTATCTGTGCTCTTAACCTAGATCTAGACATTTATCTGAGCCTATTCTCAATAAAAGATGGCTGAGTTTAAAATTCTTTACAAATCCTGTGTAGGATATAAAGTGTCTTCTGTCTACCACTTGCTCTACTTCACAAGAGTTGTGATGCGTTCAGTCAGGACACACTTCCTTCAGACAAGCACGTGCTGAAGTTCAGACTACATCTGTTAACAACTACTTAGCTCAGAGGCTTGATTCATAATCACTATGCATCTGTAATGTCACTTGCATGGCTCTAGGCACCATTCCTGCAGCTTTACCACGTCTCCAAAATGTCAGATGAACGGAAATGTTTCAACACCATGTCATTTGTATAAGGACATAAAGTGAGAGGCATCTCAATGTTTTTCACTTTCAGTCTGCATTGACAGCTAAGAGTTCTTCTGTGTTGTACAACAAGCACAAACCATTTTGTTTGTTGTTTCTGCATTTATTCCTAATAGTAGCCTATTGCTCAAATACTGAGGTGCAGAATTTTTGCTTTTTGCCTGTTTACTGACCTACGTTCATAAATGTGACAGAAAGAGATAACAAAATCCTCAAAATTGACCTTGGACTGAGTCACCTCCAGCACTTGGATGTAAGCAAGGAAGGGTCTACAAGGCACAATTACAAACAAATTCCTCAAATCTTCTCCTGGAGCTCAATGTGCTGTAGTGCCTCTGAAGTGCCTGTAGTGCACTCAGGGTGAAGAATAAGTATGATGAGTCAGAGATCTGTGGCTGCAGGGTTCCAGGAACTGAGATGGTGGAGTTCAGCATCCTGGGGCAGTGAGGAGGACTCAACCCTTAACATGAGGAGAGCAAACTTTCTCCTCCTCAAAGGACAGAGAGGGGTCCTGTGGGATGAGGCCTTAGAGGAAAGCTGAGTCCAAGAAAGCTGCTTAACATTCAAGGATCATCTCCTCCACTCTCAAGAGAATTTTATCTCACTGCATATGAAGTCAGGCAAAAAGGCCAGAAGGTCTGCATGGATGAGCAGGGAGCTCCTAGCCAAACTTGGACATAGAAAGGGAAGCATACAGAGGGTGGGAGCAAGAATAGGTAACATGAGAAGAATACAGAAATATTATTTGAGCATCCAGGGATGAAGTTAGAAAATCTAAAGCTCAAATAGAATTTAATCTGAACAGGGATGTTCAAAGCAACAAGAAGCACTTTTGTAAGTGCCAAGAAGCCAAAGGGAAGGGTTTTGCTGAACAAGACAAATGTTGAAAGAGGCTGAGGTGCTGAATGCCACCTTTGTGTCGGTATTTATGCGNAGAGTCCTTTTGAGGTTCCAGGGAAGGTTTATTGGGGAAACGGGAGGGAGGACAACTGGGATCGAAGGGAAGGGAACCACAAAAGGCAAGGAACACACGCGTGCAGCAACTTAAATAGGGGACCTCCCCCAAAGGAGGGTACAATACAGCAACCAATCGCTACAACTTAGGGGTGTAACATAAGGTGGGACTAATTATACATACAACTAATAGGGGGAAACATAGGCGGGGAAACATATGTAACATCAAATCATATACTAAGAAGGGGATGACTGATACAGAAAATCCTGGAAGGATAGGAGGGGCTAGGAGGGATTGGCATAGGCTTGGAAGGGGATTAGGGAGAAGGACAGGAACAGTCTGGAAAGTGGGTTGGGACTAGGGTTGACTGATTCGGGGAAGGCAGGAATTAGGGCAACTGAATTATAGCAAAGGGGGGGGTACAAACAACAGAACAAACCATTAAACAAAGGGAAACAGCAGTAAAATAACACAATGCAACACAGGGTCCAGTGCTGTGTAGCAGCTTCATTAATGAACTGGATGATGGTGCAGCGCACCCTCAGCAGGGGACACCAAACTGGGAGGAGTGGCTGAAACACCAGAGGGTTGTAGTGCCACACAGAGAGACCCTGACAGGCTCATCAAAAATGAGTCAGTTTGTCTGATGTACCGAGTAGCACCACTGCAGAGGAGCCCTGCTGAATTTTATGAAATATTAAACATAAACTCAAGCAAATGCCCATGGAGAAGAATCAGCTATATTTATATTTGATTCATGCAAGCTGTACTGTCTGTCCTGCTGTCTGGAAACAATTACATTTGGAGAGGTATACAACAGCTGCACAGTAGTGTGCTCTAAAACAAAACCAAATATTTTTCTTCTTTGAAATGTGACTTGTTTTTCTTGGAATGATGAAAGTAACATGGAGACCATGACACTGTCATCTCTAATATTTCAGTCCACATTTAATTGGATTTAATGTGGGGAATTAAGTAGCATTTGTGTCTGAGGGAAGCATGCAAAACATCAGTGACTACTGGTATTAAAAAGAGTACAAGTAGGCACACCTTGTGGAATAAATCCTCGCACAATTGTCTCAAATAATCATATCTGCTGACGAATGAAGTGCAATTTGTTTGATAGTGGTCTTTTTCTTTTTTACTGGAATTAAACAGTCATTCTGTCATACTTGCAGCATTCTATAGCCCTTGTGCCATCAATTTTGTGAATTGTGTTTCAACTAAAAGCTCAGTTTTTCTGTGTGGCCTTTTACATTCTTCTAATAGTTACTGCGTAACCTAAATGAGGGGAAGTGACGTTAGTCTCAAATGTAGAATGTTTTCTTTCTTTTTCAGTAAGCAATGTGTAGTTTAAACATGACAGAGAATTTTACAGGAAGAAAATTGATGTTTATTGATTCATGTTATGCTAATATGTGTTTTCTTTAGGTCCATTCCATGGAGCCTAACCAACCACAATTTACTTTATTGACTTTTGAAGATTTAGTTGCATCTGGTATTCCAGTCACAGCTGAGGATTCTGCATATTGGGATAATTTCTGTTTAAAGCAGGAGGGTCCAGTGAAACAGAGTTCACATTCAAGATAAGACTGTGTATAAGAAAAAGAAACTTATCAGAGTTCTTATGCTGTTATCCTGCCTAATTTGAAGTATGGGAATGAGTGCACATATGTGAATGAAATCGATCTTTCCCTGCTTGAGCTGACAACCTGATTTTCCTGACACTTCATTGGAATTGTAAGGAAGACGTGTTTCCTTACTGAAGGAATTCTGAATGAAAAGCCTAAACCAGCATGCCTTTTTGCATCTCCTTGCCTGTGGTTCTTACACTTCAGTAATTATCCAGGCTAGGAACAGAAAGCAGTTGTATTATAATGTTGTTTATTAGTGAACAAGTGTTTAGTATATAAAAATGTGTTTCCATACTTATGTTGAAACTTAAATTATTATACTGCTTTTTCTCTTACAAAAATTATTCATTCTCAGATGGACGAATAAAGTCAGGAAAATTGGTACAAATTCTTATGCTGTTACTGTGTGGTGCAAGTGTTTGTACAATACTTGGTGTTGTACACAAAGGCTGAAGAGGTCTGAGTCTCAGTAGTCTTGGAGCTACATGTGTGCAAAAATAATTTGAGACAGGGAATTAACTTACAACTATATATTTCACAGTCTTTTCACTTCTTATCTTTGTTAATTAAAGCTTCCTGTAGGCAACTTAGTATTTGTCTTTTAACAGTTCTTTTTTGTATTTTGTCCCTCAGCAGTACATGCAAGCCAAGCAGCGTTTAGTTTTCCTAGGCTTGAATTTGCATCAGTCATGGGGGGAAACTCAAAGAAAAAAAAGCTGTTTGCTTTTTTCCAAATAGTCTTCTAAACACCTGATGACAGAACATTTTACTATCCTAACAGCAGATGAAGGTTTCTGGAGATCTGTAGCTTTTGAGTGCACATCTAGAATATTTTGTCTTCTTTTTCAAAACAAATTCTGTTTGTGCCATTACCTCTCACTCTTCTTTCTAGAAATCATAGATACAATGTGGTCCATCTAGATTGAAGAAAACATAGTGAACAGAATGATCTTTGCACAAAAATAATTACCTTCTGTCCTACTGTTAAACATAGATCTTCATTGAATTCGGGGTTGTGTACAACTAGGCTGCACCCTGTATTCTGGTGTACACCATGAAAAGGAGAATCTACTTGTCGTGTAACCACTGAATCTATGCCTTCTTACAGAGATGAAGAAAAGTTTGTGAGAGAGGATCATTTTTACAACTATTTTACAAGCATTTGGAGTTCTGCTGTAGATAATTCTGAATTCAGACATGCTGTTAAACTTTCCTACTTCCAGTGCTGATTAATATTTTTGTTTCCATTTCTATGACTCTCTCATCCTGCGTGCTAATCATAGTTTTTAGTATTTTGCTTTTTTTTCCCCTTCAGAACTATAAATCAGTGAAGCAATGACTATTCTCTTCAGACTCCACAGGGGCTAAATTAGATGTTCAGTAACTTCAAATCTGAAGTTTAAAAAAATACAGAGTATTTTATATACAAATTCTAAGTCACGTATTCCAGATTGTTTGTCTTATAGAAAAATGAAATTCAACTTGCAATAAATAATTTGCAATCCATAGAGGTCCAGTATATGCCATTCAGTCACTGGACCCATCAATTACAGCTTTGCCAGTCAGTTTGAAGTTGCCAATTTTTTTGCTTGGACAATTAATCAAACTGCAAATATGGGATGAGCTGAATAGAGAAATTTCGGATTTAGATTTCTGGGGAGAAGAGAGTTAACTTCATATTAGAGATTAGTTATTTTTGCATGGAAGCAGTGTCTCAGACCAGAAATTTTCTTCCATTGGAAAGAGTTTTAAAAACATTTATACTATTGTGCTTGGATGTAAGTAAAGGACAAGTCAATTTTCTTAGATTAGAAGTTAGAAAATTGTGCTTGGTTTTCTTGCAAGGAATATGATAGTTTTCTATAAAATTATATCTAATTAGAAAGATCTAAAAGAGTTTGTTTTGGTTAGTTTTCCATGAAATAAAATCGTTTAGAGTTGTTCATAAAGAATTGACTAGAAGACTGCAGTTTCTAACATTGTGATTTTTTCTATGTCTTTTAATTTACACTAAACTGTTAGAAAAATAAGATTAATCTCCTTTTTAATCTTAATAGCGATAAGGTTAGGTGATGGTAATGCCTTTTGAAGAGCCACTTGAGTCAGGTTGTTTCATGTCAGTGCAAATGGACACAATTGTTACACTTGCTTTTACCTCAGTGGGAAAGAGCAGCTGGATCATTATGGAATTTTTTGGCTAAAAGCATGCTGCTATAAGGCCAGCAGGACATTCTGACTCCTTATGAATGTGAATGATCCTTCTTAAAGTCAGAAGAAAGTTTTTCTGGGTATCTGTGCTGTGGAGGCACATACTGAAATAAGCATTTCTAGTGTGTACAAATAAATTAATGTAATTTCACAGTTCTAAGATTAATTTCTTTTTTAATTCACCATCACAGTTTTTGCTCATAAAAAGATAATTGAGCCCTTTTTCTACACAAGGCCATAGCACTGACTTACTTGCATTTCCACAGAATACAGTCCTAATGGCCACAGAGTCCCTCTGCTATTTTAGAACACCTCCAGCTTCCCTCACTAGGTCAACCTGTTGGCCCGGTCCAGGGTAGGTGAGCTGACCTTTGCTATCTCCCATCATTTCCTCTGTCCCAGTTACATTTAAAAGCCTCAGGGCCTTTAGTTTCCTCTTCCAGAGCTCCATTCCTTCATCTGTTTAGTTTTCTAGATACTGTCCTTGACGTAACTTACCCTCTCATGCCTGAGAATGTAAGAAGCTGCAAAAACACAAGGTCTGCTCCACATGAGTCTTTCCCAACAGAGGCTGCAGCTGGGTAGACTTTTTCCATATGGAACAGCATTGACCCATCCTCCTGTTCCTCAGATTCTGAGATTTAGCTCTTAGATTAGGTCTGCTGTCCTCAGTGACATAGCAACACAGTGTTTCTGAGATCTTTATTAACAGTCTCTGACCAAAAAATAAATTTTAAGTTTTGATCCTTAGTGAAAAGATTGTTAAAAGTGAATAGATGTGTTTTAGTTTGGACTTGTTCAAAACTTTTTGTATCTAACATAAAAAGTGGTCAAGTGGATTAGGAACTTCCAGGGTAAAACTGGGTTCAAGGCAGTTAGCAATGATATGACAAGAGAATGGTGCCATTTGATGTGAAAATCTGTAACTTTGAAAAGTGGATCATGTGAGTTCACTCAGCCTTTTACAGAGTCCGTAAACTTACACAAGATGTAGATTGTTACTGTCTTATGGGATCAAGTCCACTGATGTTAATCATGTATGCTCATCTTAGACAAGAAATCAGAGGTGCATCAACAGAGGTAGTGTATATATGGTTGTTATGTGTGTGCTCTGGGAAACTTCCAGGCAACAGCTCAAATTTGAACAACCATCTTTACCCAAGACACTGCAATAAATAGATGATTTGTGAAAAAGTTGAAAATATGGTTATGCGGGTCAGCATAGAGTGCCCTTTTTTGGAGCTTTACAGGATTATAGTGCTACATTGTACAGGGAAGATAAGTGGTTCTTGGCAGAATTGATACAACCCTGTCTAAAGCAGCGACTGAGACTATCAGCCTTAACTGTTTTTTAATTCTGCAGGTGTGCTTCATTATCCTCCAGAATACAATTAGTTTTGATTACTTCACTCTTTGTAGAAAATGTAAGCATGAAAATAGATTCTGAATTTTCAAGAGAGACGACATTTGAAAAGTGTTTGTTTTTTTCAAAAAGTCTTTTTTTTGTAATATGTTATTTTCTTGAGCTGCACGTGTTTTTTTTATGGCTGGACACTGTATATGAATCTTGTTTCTTCTAAGATCGGGTATAATTTCTTTACTGCAATAAAATGTGAACTATTTTGTGCTTGTGTTGTCTATTTGTGTTTATTATTTTATCTTGCTATTACTTAGATCCAGACATAGGTGAGATTACTGAAACACTTGTCTAGCACTCCTTTGCTATTTTGGAAACAATTTATGGGACCATTAAATTGTACACTCTTAATGACATCCTTTGGATGAATCATGAAGCTAAGGTCTGGACCAGTTCTCCACTACTTAGCTTCTTCCAATTTTAATTTTGTACCATGCAACCCAGTTCCTGACAAAGGCAGCATAATGCTGGTGCATTCTGTGCTGGAGTGTGTCTCATCCTGTGGTCAAAATTGGCACAGCGTGAAGTTTAACTCTTAGGAAGATGCACATTTTCAAATACAAGACTACAGTGCTGCCCAGTGTTGCTTAAAAGAAAATTTCTGAAGATTTGATTTTTAGTTAGGACACAGAAGATAAAGGTTCTTTAGGTTGTAGTAAGAGCTGCTTCACGCAGAAAAAAAAGCTATTTTACTTGCACAAGACCTTTCTTTAAAACATGTGAAGACCTGTTTTGTATTTATAAACAGTAAGAAAATGGGTATTTCAATTGAAACGTATCTTCTGCTTTCCAACACCTAGAGTACTTCAAAGGTTTGCCAGGATGCTTGTCAGATATGTCCTAGGGATTTTGTGATGCCTTTTGACTATTGGGGCAGGAACACCAACGTTCCCAGCATAACCAAGAAGTGATGCCATATCAATAGGCACTGCCAGAACTTGGAAGGACTTAAGAGCTTTGGTAAATGGTAATGCTATACTTATGAATGGCAAAGCTCTAAGGGGGTTGTGTAAGAGTTTCCTTCAGGTTCATACTTTTAAAGTTGTATAAATGTCTCTCTCTGGATTTGGTAATTACCTCATAAACTTAGGCATTTAAGTCTAGTCAGACATTCCACAAGAGCACTGCGATTTTCATTGCAAGCTTCCCTTTTTTATTTTTTTTTTTTTTTTGTTAAAACACCTGAATAGGCTGGTATATCATTTCTGTCCTGTTTCTCTGTGTGTTGGTGTGCCTTGTGCTGTGCCCTCGGTGCCACAGGACCTCTAACACATCCACCTGAGGTGCTTTTGCTGCAACAACTTTGAGTGAAGCTAGTCCCAGCATGCCAACAATTCCTGCTGGCAAGGTTGTCTTTGAGCAGAGAAGAAAATGTGTTGGTACCATTACCAAACTCTAGTAAACTAATGGAAAATATGAGTAAAGAAATTGCATTTAAAGACTTTAATGCTGTAATGCAAATTATGAGAAGTAAAAGAAAAGGTATACTAATGCTAGCTTTTAACTCATAGAAGTTCTTAGATTTGCTTTGTTCTAAGATCTCAAAGCAGCTGAACTTAACTTCAATCCTATTATTTGGGTTTCTGGGGTTTTTTCCCCTCAAGGTTAAATAGTAGCATCTGTATTACAACTTCAAAGTCCCAGTTAAGATTTCCCAATTGTGAGTTTCTCTTGTCTCTGTAGCTTAATGTTTCTGGACTTGGTTCAGTGTTCCAAAAAAATTGCTTTCCTTTAATCATGAAAGAGGCTGAAGTTCACCCAAGTAGCCAGTCACATCCATTTGATCCGTGGGAATCTTTATCCAGAGACTGAAGCCAGGAGCTTGGCATGCCCTGTTTCACCAGCCTGGTGCTGCTTGAGGAGGCTGTGGTTTCTCAGCTGTTGGGTGTGACACTGCTTTGCTCAGAGGAGGGGAGGACCTGCTCCTGCTGCAGTGGCTCTAAAGCTGCCTCCTGGTTTCTGGAATTACCTCGCTCAGCCAAGTGATAATGCTACCTGATGTCACTGAATATCAAACTCTCAATGGCGTGACTGCTTTGATTTTTTGCTTCGCAGTGTTGGAGCTAAACATTCTGCCCCATGAATTTGCTACCAGCTGTTTTCACCAATGTTTGCAGCTTTTGCCTTTATATCAATATACTGCTGGTTTTGGCTTTAAGGCATCGTAGATAACAATCTTAATAACTAGTGCAGAAGGGAAATGCAATAAGACTAGCAAAAATATAAATAATCTTTATAAACATGATTACAGATTTTGTATGTATCATTGCATGTTATGTGTAGTAAGCTGTATATGTAATATTTTAACAATAATAATAAATGCAGACTTCTATATGTATGCACACACTGCTTTACAGTATCTTATCTTTCAATTAAGCACAGGTCTATGTTTTCCTCTGCAATTAAGTACACAATTATCTCTACATAGTTGAAAAACTCACTTGTTATTTTTCATCATAGGGGCATTTTGATATATTTAAATGATTCCCTATTAAAATTACTTGGGGTTTGCATTTAAAACAGCACTCAGGCAAAAATCAAAAAATACTGCCTTGAAAATATTTTCTCTTTAAAATGAATACCCTATGTTTTCTCAGCTTCAGCAGCAAAGTTTTCAGTAATTTATAACAGCTGCCATCAGGTAAGTGGATTCTCAGTCCTTGTATCTCTTGATTGTACAACGTGCTCCTCATCCTAATTGAGAGCTTTTGTGAAAAGCACAGTGAACTGCTTATTCAGTGAGGTCACT
>VZTT01045284.1:16577-28464 GCA_013400855.1 Buphagus erythrorhynchus
TCTGCAGTTGTTACTGAATAGAATAATATTCTCAGCAAGCACTGTTTACTACCTGCATAAAAGCATTTTGTTAATCTTGTGATGGTTACATGGTCTACAATTAATTAGCTGCCTGTACAACATTAGGAAAATGTGTTTGATTAATTTTGTATAGTAAAACTGTGTTGGTAGAGGTTGTACTCCAGTTTTGTATTTCCACATACCACAATTACTATTCTCATGTGAGTGAAGACAGTGTATTACAAAAAGACTGATCTTTCTGATATCATTGTTTCTGCCTAATTGCTTGTTAGGATCTTTAGATTATTTGCTCTGTTAATTTAGAATGATTTCCCTAGAGTGCAGCAGGATATTTATTTGCATTTCAACTCTAGCAGTCAGACAACTCCTGTTTGTAGAAATCATTGTTATCTCTTGGACACCTTTTGGGATAAAACCAGAAAATAGCAAATTGCTGATTAGTTTCAGTTGGATTGGATAAAGTCAGATGTGCTGGCCATAGGGCTATGTAGCACTGGTTGTGTAAACGCCTTAAAGAAATCTGAAAACACTTCTATTCTCTGAGGCGAGCCTTCAGTTAAAAAAAGGAAGGAAGAAAGTAAAGTCAGATGAAGGCAATAATTTCTCCTAAAGGACTGCTGAAAGAGTGAAGACCCCCTGAATGTGCTAGGAATTCTAAAGCACATTATTTATTCATAGAAGCCAGTTTGGGGACTTCAGAAGTCTTCTAATAGAATGATTATGGTTTTGGTTTTGTTGGGTTTTTTTGGAATGACAGCAGTTTGAGTGCAGCATTGATTGGATTGAGTTGCTTAGTTTGTATAAACAGGCTTTTTAAAGGCAGATGAAAATTCAATTGCATTAAAATTTAAATGTGTTGATGCAAGTATCTATTTGTTACATTGATACAGATATGTAGAGGATACACATATACATATGCGCATATATATATATATATACACGCACACACNATCTCTGTACACACACACGTATAATTAGCCAACCAACCCCATCTTTATTAACTCTGTAACCAGGAAGTGTCAGAGAAGTGCTTCAAGTGCTGCAAGAGTGGGTAATACAAATGGTACAAATAACTTGGGCTGATCCAAGAGAAAATTTAAGATACAGCAGCTGAGAAGTATAAAACAGTGCCTTGAACAAATAGGAGAAGGAACAGATTAAGATATATTTTTTTTTAACTGTTGGAAGCTTTTATTAAAAATACATGAGTAAATATACTGTGAAAACAAGTGAATATAGTAGGTAAATAACTATTTTCTTTGTCATTTAATGATTGGTACTTTGTATAAAAGAAGTCAACAGAAACTGAAGAAATTGCATTGAATTTATTTTGCTTTAGCCCATTGGTCTTAAGGGCTTTCCTAGTTCAACATTCAATGGGACACAGGAAAATCCATGGTATCTTTACAGTACATGCTTTAAATATTTTTGAAAAGAAGAGAGCAGATGCAACTGCTTCAGAAAACAAATACTTCTGAGAAAGAGAAGCTCCTGTCATCATGGATTGACAGGTAGAAAAACACCTGTTAATTAGAAAAACTGGTGGGTACATCACAGTCAAATAACTACAGTGTCCTGCTGTAAAGAGGTGGTTTCATCATGTTGGTGTAAGGCAGAGTATCAGAAATGCTGCCTACATCTTCTTTGTGCAGTACAGGTCCTGTAGGACCTAGACAAACCTGCTCTTGGTGTCTGTAAAATAACAGTATTGTTGAAAGAATAATCAAGAGCATAAGTGCCAATGGAAGCCTAAATCTCAACTCTTGGGAATTCTTCTGTCTCAAGCTTCTGAGAATGGACAGCTGTTATCTTCTATGCATGATGATTCCCCAGCTCTAAAGTATCCCATTTCTACCATAGGACACTGAGTCAGATGTTTGTCCATTACAGCATGCAGGGCTTCCCTCCTGGACCCAAGAGGGTCTCTGAGAACTCATAGAAGTTGGGGAAATTTGGTGAGGAAAGTGCATCAGGCCAAGCACTGCAAACCAGTGTAGCACCTGAGCTGACATCAAACAAGTCTTTGGAAGAAGAAGCTTTAATTCTTAAGGTAAGTGCAAGAGCAGCTAAAACTGGAATCTCTAGTGTGCTATTTGTGGTGAAAACTACTGTTCTAGGATTTATAGAATCTAAGATAAGAGCCCCCGTCTGTCAGTTTTCCATTTATGTACGTCAAAGCATGCACTTTCAATTACAAATAGTACAGGACAATGGCACAGCGGGGAGATAAGAATTAAGAAGCTTCCAATTCTGGTGATAAAATATTTTTAAGCAGTCTTCCAATTCTGATGGTAAAATATTTTTCTCCATTCTTTTAGCTTCCAAAGTGTAATATTTCTGCATGTCTAACATATATTTTCTTGTTATTATTATATATGACTTTTTGTTTATTTTTTGGTCTAAAATTGCCTTTCTTTTTTAACTATGGAAGGGCACGTGGTTATGTTTTAACTGCATGTCTGCTAATATAAAAGTGTCATTTTAAAATTAGTGTCTGCCTGCTGGCTGTATTTCTGTGCAAACATAATAAAATCTCTTCTTGATGCCTCTGTTTCCCCCCTGTCTGTGTATCATCAGCTGAAATTGCAAGCCCCTTTTGAGAAAGAAATTGTCTCCCAGTAAAACGGAGGCTTGGTCCCAGCTGGAGCCCCTTTGCATTACTCTTACATAAATACTGCAGGAATAATTGAATCCCACCAATGGCAAACCTAATAATCCAACAGCAGCTCCTTCGAGCTCAGATGATGTTGTTGTGCACGGGGATCATCCTAAGCTGCTGTGCTGATACAAGAATGACTTGGATGTTTGTCTGCTAATACTCTAAAGAGATGGGCAGAGACCTTGGGTGGCTCCTGGGAGTGAAGACATTGCTGCCACCCTGGCACATTGAATTTCTCTGTCTGAACCAGAAGTTGGTTTAAGATGAAATTTCCAGCTGGTTTCATGCCTGCCTGCTCCTCCATTTGAATTAGTAAGTCTGTAATGGAATTACAGAATATCTGTGCCAGTAATGTTTATACAGCAGGCAGTATGCCAAAGGCTTGACAATATCATAACTTAATTAAATGTGAGTGTATGTATGAACAAAAAGATAATGCAGTTGTGCTTAGGGTATATGGGCTCTGCTTGTCAGGCTTTCCTGCTTAACCTACAATTTCTTGGACAGGATATTTTTATCTTCTGCTGGCCAAGATCTCTTTTGTGATGCTGCTTACATCCCAAGCCAGTTCACAAGCACTCTGTAATCACAGCGCATTTCCAGCACTCTCTTCCTCCTGTTCACATTCTTTTACCCATTTCAGTTTAATTTCCCTCTATGGGGGACTGAGTTTGAGTCCCTCTTGCAGTGGGAATTTTCCTTCCCTTGACTGCAAAGGCATTCTGAGCAATGGACTCCCATTTTGTACCAGTGTAATTTAATACCTGCAGTGTGAGTCTGGATATTTTCCTCACTGGTACTTCACACCNTCCACGTTTTACTTCCCAGTTTGCTCCCTCTTCACAGCCTGAAGATCTCACAGTGCTGTGTGCTGGCTATAGAGGTGGGGAAGTCGAGTTAGACTGGCTCAAGCTGCCCTGTAACACTGTTTTCAGGCAGGAGTAGAGTCTTCCAGGTTCTGTCATAGATGATGCAATGGCTGTTCACTCTTTTTGAACAGCAGTCAGACTAGGGTTACCTTAATTTAATAAATATTTTTTATTTTATTGTTTCGGGGCAGGATCTGAATTTATAACGAGGCAAGCAAGGTGTATGGGTTTGTGCCACATGGGTCTCACTGGTATTGTTTTCTTCTTTATGTGGGACTTGCATCAAGTTATCAATGCATTTGCTTCCTCATGAGTAAAATGGGCTGATACATTTCTATTATCCAGTGCTTTGATTTGTTTAGTGCCTCAGAGCCTTTGGATTCAAGCTTTTAAAGAGATGAAAACATCCTGAAAAATTGTTATTCCAGTTAGGTCTATGGGTTTTGGGAAGACATCAAAGGATTTTAGAGGCTTTGGTAGCTGTGTTCAATCAGAAATCAGCATAATCCACTGTGAAGATTCCTGAGTGCATCCACACACACTACCAGCAGAATAGAGCTAAGCTATAGACTATGCCTGAATGGATTTGGGTGGCAGCCTACTTTCTTTACCTCTAGCAGTGCAGGTAGAGCCAAAAAGCCAACTGCACAGCCACTGTGAGCCCTCTGGGAAGCAGCACTACATGAGCCCTCTGGGATGCACTGAGCCTCTGCTGCTTCTTTGGACATTCCAAGGTGGTCCAGTCTGGCATTGAGTCAATTAAAACAAAAAAGGTTAAAATTATCAGTTTGATGGAAAGGATGAAATCACACACAAGATAGTTAAGCCTCCTCACTAAGAAGGTTGATACTAGCCAAAAGACTGCAAAAAAGAGGTACCCCAACAGTGTGGCACATCAAAAAAGAGCACTGGTTTCCTGTGGTTTGTGTGAGCAGTCTGAGTGCAACTGGAATTTTTGATGACATCATTTTCATAAAGGGCATATAAAGTTTCATTTTAAGTCTTAAGATATTTAGAAGTTTATAAGGATTAAATTATTTCTCAGAGGTACCAAAATATAGTAGATAGCTGGAGGTCACACTGATAAGCTGTAGGAATTGGATAAATGTTCGTTTAATGTGACAAGTGAATAATTTTATGTTAGCTTAACGATTTCAAAAGCTTATTTTATATTTTAATTGCTTATCAATGATTTACGTTGTACACCACAGGAACAGAAACAGTGACTAGCTTAATTATGCATAAAAAGTAAAATGCTTATGATTTTCTTATTTTCTGCAGTACATAATAAGTTTTCTATTATTTCCCCAAGAGAGAAATATAAATATTTCAGTATATTTGAATACATTATCCAATAAATATAAACTGAGCCGTTGCTTCTCTTCAATCTTTGTCCAACAGAATTATGAGGTCCAAATCACTCATTATGTCCTCTGTGATAGAGAATCATGTGTCTGGGCATTTACCTTCTGGCTGCTGACTTGTATTGGACAGTGAACAAAGCTGTAATCAAAGCAGCATTTAAACTTGACATATAACTAGTTTGCTGCTTCTCTTCCACTAGATGTGTAAGTCATAAGAGATGAAGAAGATTATCATTGTGGGAATAGCATGAAGCAATCTAGAAAAAGTACTTTTGAGGTTTTAAAGTGCCAGCCATTTTGATAGGTTTTAAACATCCTGGGGCAACTTCAAAAAGATTTCAGGAGCAGCCATGTCCAAAAGGTATGTATGAGCTGAGGAATGAAATCTAACCCCAGAAACGTTTAAATAGCATTCTCAATAGAAGAGATTTGGGGCTCAGATGTATATACACTGTGAAAGAAGAAGTAGTATCTTCTCATTCCTGGAGGATGGACAACAGGACAATGTATGAGATGGAATTCATTCATTGTAGGTGACAAAGCCCAAGAGGCAGAGACCCCAGACCTTTTATGCCCACAACTATTTGAGAAATAAGAGCAGTAGACGCAAGACAGAACATCCCATGTCCCTGTAACATGTCCCATGTTACAGATTACGGGATGATGGGTTTGAAATTCTGTATTATGTTAATTTAGTGTTATGTTAATTTTTTAATTCTTAATATTATGTCTGACTAGGGAAGGAAGATGTAATAAGCTCTGCCACACTGAACTCTGGTAAAAGCTGAGAGGTGTGTTGTGCCCAGATCATGCCACACAATGGTACCTCATGAGAAACAGACCTCAGACTCCTTGCAAGGTATAGGCCTGTACAGCAGTGGGGGAAAAATCAAAATTGTCCACCAAGAGAATGAGAACAAAATAATGATAATGCACTGGCTGGGCTAGAAAATATATCAGTGCCATGCAGGAAAGGTGAGATGAAGGGAATGTGGTTACCCTGTGCTTCCCTCCCTTTATGTTGGAACCCAGAAACCTGGGAGTTTTGAGCTTCCTGTGCTTTCTGACACTGACCCCCAGGAGAACACTGCTTTTGACTTGAGGCCTTGGAGAAGGCTTCCAAATTAGAGTGATGGAGTTAAAGTCATGAGTGTGTAGTTAAAGAGAAGTGTTTGATTTCACATGGTGAAGGGTTTTAAATTTGTGGTTTTATAATATAGTAATAGGTATGGGACAAGATGGAGGGGTTTGGGTGTTGTCTCTTTCTGTCTTTTTCTTCCTTCTTCTTCATGATTTCAGGTAGTAGTTTCTGGTTGGATAGTTACTGCTGCACTGCGGGTCACAGGAGTTTGGTTATTGGGTCAAAAGTATAAATAATATAGGTGTTAGTTCTTTATTGGACTGATTGGCTTTAAAAGACCTTGTAACTAGCTAGATTCACCTCCATTTTGCTTGCTTTTAGCTGGTAGCCAGAAGTGTTGCAGAACTCTCTGTACTTTAGATAAGATTTAATAAACGACCAAGTCCGAACACAAGAAAATTTGTCTTCTTTGTGTTTTTAATCCTATCTCTGAGTGAAGACAGAAGAAAATTAAGACAAGCCACTAATTAATTGATTAAGCCACTAATTAAGTGGTGCAATTACCACATTTACACCTTTATTCTGCTCTATGTCTAATGTAAAGGCATTCCTCTATTCAGACTTTCTCCTTCTGTTTCAGGGATGGCACATGGAGAGTGACTGGGCGAGGACTGAGCTGGATATGCAGCAGGGTGGCCCAGCTGTCACTGGGGCTGGGGAGGTCCTTAGATGGACTCACACAAAAGGGTGCCTACCCCTGCCTCTGTGCTGGCAACGACTGCTGAATTTCCTGCCCCTGCCTGAAGGCAGCTGGGATTTGTGTTGAGCAGTGCTGCAGCCAGGAAAGCTTGATACACACAAGGGAATAGTTTGTGTTGGCTATTGATGCTGGACCTTTTCTGCAAGTGCCTTACTGTCCCACATTTACAGGATCAGCATCCAGCTTAGCCTATGGTTAGTCCTACCTGGATGCAGCAAAGGAGAGTATTAGAGCCAGAAGAGTGATGTGAAACAAGAAGAGTGTTTGCAATTGGGGCCTGTGGGTAATTGTCCTGTAGGCACTGACTGACAGATGGGCCAGGAGAGGGTCAGACCCTTGTGTGTGACCTGCACTGCCCAAACAAGACTTTCTCCTCCTTGATTCCAGCCACAGGAAATCTCCAGAAAGAATCAGAAAGCAAACTTCACTCATCAGCTTCTTTCTTTACCCTCTCTGTGACTTGTCTCAGCAGTTGCAAAAAGAAGAAACCATTTAAAAATTGTACTTAGACTTCTGCTCTAGTTTTTGGTTTAGACTCACAGGCTTATCCTCTCCCTTAAGTCAGATGTAATCATAAAAATGTAGAGAAGTTCAAATAGTGTTTGGGAATGCTTGCTGGAGAAAAGCCTTTCCTAGTTTTTCTTCTCTATTCCATATACGAGGCTTCTGATTACTTTTAAATTTATTTTTTATCCATGATTTTTGGTTATAAAAATTGTGTCCTTTAAGTTTGAGCAGACCAAGTCTCTTCTCTAACTTTCCTTACTTCAATACCACATATTTTATTCTTGAATTTGAAACAACTTACAGGATATGATGAAGGAATAAGAAGAACTGTTCATGTAAATCAGCCTTGGCTGAATGGCCAATATAAATTTACCTTTAAATTATTCCTATAAAGCAGTTATTATTTAAATTCTTGCAGGAGAACACATTTCTGGTGCTATTGCCAGCCAGCTTGCAGATTTGGATGGATATAAATGAGGGTGGATTTACCCCAGATCAGCAAAAGCCTGACCGCTGAGGCTCAGAGGCTCCCAGTGGGAATACTGGGTTCAAATTTCCAAAGGATTTGGAGCTGTGCCTAGGAAGAGCAGGGGCTGTATCCATTCACTCTTGGGACCTCTAGTTAGGTGTGTGCTGTATTTAACTTTTTGTTTCAAATTTATTTTCAAGTTGCATCTTACGTACAATAGTTTCAAAATCCTCCAGCCTATTTCCACCAGATTATAGCTTGGCCCAATATTGTGAAAATAATGATCCCATTCAAAATCCACACCCTGCCTGATGTTTTCAAGGCTGGCCTTGATGTGAGCGTAGAAGTACAGGGTGTCTAATGCAAATCTAATGATGCGTAGAAAGTAACTATTTAAGCTAAGCAGAGCGTAGCATTTACAACTAGAAGCCATTTAAGTAGTCTCAGAATCACTCCTACTTAAGCCGTGGTTATGTTTATCTAAATGCAAATGAGAACATTGCTGTTCATATCTGTGTTTGGCATTTTGTTTCACTTAGTTTGTCAGGAAAAGAGCTGTGATAAACTTTCTGAAAAAAATATTTACAACTTTTTGAAGTAAAACTTTGATCGGCGCAAGAAACAGATGTGGAGGTTTTTTAAATTAAAACTTTTTGCTTAAAAAACTGCTGAAATTTTCAGTAAATGTTTTCTGTATTTGGTATTTAGAACAGGTTCTGTACCTTGGTATATAACAAAATAATAAATAAAGCTAAATCAATAGATGTTCATCCATTTTGCCTCTCTTTGCTGTAAAATCATCCTTCATCCTATTCATGATTCACATGCTTAGGCTACTGTCCCCTTTTCACTGCTGCAATCCATCAAGCAAAAGGTTGTATTTGTCACAATGCTGAAGAACAGAAGTGCAATGAGATGCTACCTCTAAAAGGTACTGCTTTACAACACAAGTCAAACATAAAGCATGTGTTGTGTAGGCATCCTCTAGAGAAGCCTGTGGACTTCTGAGGGCTCAGTTTTCAGCGAGCTCAGTTCCCTTCACTGACCTGCCCACCATGGCTTCAGCACTGGTACCTGGGGGGAGGTTGAGTGGCAGAGGACAGGGCATGTGGAGCAGCCTCAGTCATAGCCTCTAACTGCTGCTTCATTTATCTTGTGCAGGCTTCCATATGGCAGAAAGGCCTATTTTTAATGCTCAGCATTTATTTCAGCACAAAACAGCAGTGAGATATCCCTGCCCCTTACCTCATCACCTACATCTTTTCATGCTGCAAAAAGAACGCTGGTGGAAACCAGGGTTCATGTTGCAATAGGAAAACTGGTGGAGACCAGGGTTGATATTGAAGCCCCACAGTTATTGGTGGGCTGGAGTTGATGCCTTGCTCTCCACATGGATGACAAAAATGTCACCTGAATTCCAGAGTGGGGGCTGCTCCTCACAGGGAGGAGAGTCCATGTACCTGCTCAGCCCAGGAGTGAGTGGTGACTGCAGTGCCCTCAGCCTGCTCTGTGGCTTGTGGGAAACAACCAGCTATGACTGAACCTGAGGTATTAAAGCCATGCTTCACTTTTTATAGGGTATATTTCTTTTTGGTTTTTCTTGGTGCTGGAGCACAGCCTCCAGAGAGGAGGAAAGTTTTAACCACGTGTTTGAAATGTCACTGACATGCCTTTACATTCAGCAGTGCTGAACACACGGGTGTCTTTGGGGAAGGACATACATCATTAAATGGAGTCTATTGGTGCCCAGCACTGGGGGGCCCCTGTCCGATTTTGGGGTTAAGATGACCCCGAAACCTGGAGAAAGTCTTTCTTGCCAGCCTGAGCTTTGATGAACGAGTCAGGAGACGTAGTTTGTGCTTCTCAAGGTTGTTTATTTTCCTCTTATCTATAACATTCTCTTTCTGTCCNGGACAGTGAGTACCTACTCTAACCCAATAGAAAAGTGCCACCGTCACAGTGAAACATGGAGAACATGAAGAAGAAGAAGAAGAAGACATGCCCAAATCCCTCCATCTTGTCCCTTAAACCCCAATTCTAAAATCCCCTAAACTCTACTTTTCTCATCCTATAACAAATCTATTACTATTCTACTTAAACCCTTGTGCTCTGTAATTCTTCTCTCAGAGTTGGCAGCCTTTCCCATGGGCTGAGATCAAAGGCACAGGTGCTATTGGCTCCCTGCCATTGTCTCGAGTGATCCAGGACAGCCAGAGGGATGTCCTGGACTCCCACAGGCCCCAGTGCTGTGTTGGGCTTTAAATGCTGTAATCTGTGCTGTCCAACATGAGAAGAGTGGCTGCTATTTGCTGCCTGCTTTCCTCATAGATAGTGAAAGAAGGCCAATTATTTGGCCAGATTCATTGGTATTTGATCAATGAATTTTATCATACAACTTGATTAGCTTTCCAAAGAGATGTTCCAAGTTATGTTTCCTCAGAGGACAAGCAATTTGTGGGAGTTCCTTCTGAGTATTTCTTATTCTCCATCTGCCACTCCCCACCCCAAAATTGCACACTCTCTCTTAGCACTCAGCTGTCGATCAGCCTGGGAGCAGCACCACGTCCCAGGTTACTCTGCCTTTCCTGCAGCTCAGTTTCTAACCACATTAATGTGCAGTGTCCTTTTTGGGAAAAGGCTCCTCTCATTTCTTGGATGCACTTAGCTGCTTTTCAGTTTTACTCTGAGTGAAAGGTGAATGCTGATGTTCTTGGCTTTAGGAGTCTTCATCCACCCTCCTGGTAAAAAAATTTAATAGTGACTTACCAAAACAATGTGGTACCTTCTGAGCAATTAATGATTAAGAGCTTGCACAGGATGTGGAACATGTAAAAACCTTAACATCAGCAACAAACTGCGAAAACAGTAATTTCAAAATTAATTTTAAATGAAAGTATTTAAGTGACTTGCAGTACATTAAAATCTATTATGTCATATTATACATGACCAAAAACCCCCTTAAGGAACAGCAACAGATGTAAGGTTACTGTATCATCATTTTTATTTTAAGAAGCATTATTATGCTTTGTGCTTTGCACAATGCTGCGCTGGTGACAGCTCAGAGAATTACTTCAAGAATGCAATTTCATTTGTGTCAATGACAATTGCATTGGAGAGTGTGTACTGACTTCAGTGAGAATGGCAACTTAAATCCAGCCTAACGTGGAATCATCACTGGTGCTGGTGTGGGGAGCACGTGTTTATTTTGCACTCTGTCCCCAGTGCAGACACCTTGCAGGAGGCAGGAATGCACTGCTGGTCTGAGGTGCCTGCAACTGAGGAGGCTTCCTCAGAGAATAGATAGTATTTTTTGTCTTTATTTTTGTAACCTAAGAATATTTCAGAAGTCTATCTAAAAATGGCCGAAAGCAGAACAGTGACTTGACTTGTCTTAGACTGGCACCCTCCAGGAGAAGAGAAACACAAGACTAATTATTACTAATCTTTCCTGGAAAACTGCTTGACTAAACAGCTAAAGCCGTTGTAAGTCACTATTAAGCCCCATGACCAAGTGTTGCTGAGGAAAAAGCATTTCTTTAAAATCTTGCATAGCTGTTTTCCATTCATGATTAAACAATCATCTATGATTACTTCAATTTTCAAGATGCAATGTGCAGAGAGAGCTCTGATACTTATTGCGTTTCGCTGTTCAAACCTTATAAGCTAAACCTGTTAGAATAAAACCATTTAAGAATGTACAAAGTAGATAAGGGGTGATTTTTTCTTTCTGATAGAAGTGGAGGAATTTTTAGTAAACCACTTCAATTCAGCATTTTTAGATGAAATTGCAGAGGTTAATATGTACTGTTAAGATAGAGCTTCGGAAAAAAATGTTTCTTGACAGTTATTTGGAAGCTATTAGCAACAACCTGAACCATCAAAAATGTAACAGCTACTGTTTGCAGTATGAGTTTTCCATTTCTTGAACATTATTGACAACTTCTAAGAAGTGGTCCAAAAAAAAATTTGAGATTGTCAGCAGCAATAGAATTGAAAAAAGAGGGATGAAGACAGTCCAGAGATTTACATGTTTCTCAGAAATAATTGCTCTCCTCTTTACAAGCAAAGGTCACTTCAAAAGTTATGAGATATTGCAAAAAGATAATTTTAAAAAGAAATTAAAATCAGGTGTGAAATCTTTCAGAAAATACTATAAG
>VZTT01045284.1:28522-42457 GCA_013400855.1 Buphagus erythrorhynchus
TCTCTAACTGGCTGTATAACAAATGAATGGCTGTGCCACTTGAATCAGCATGGAAATTCTGCAGCACTTCATGTCATATCTGAAATGGGGCAGACTGCTTGATATCTCTGCAGCATTTCAAAACTATAGAACAGAAGTGAAATTACCTATCCNTAAAAAGGCTGTTTATACTAATTAATATAAATATTAAAATAAACTTCATAAACATATAGAAGAAAAAGATCACCTCTCTGCAGAAACATTTATGATCCAAGCGTTGAGCCAAACACAGAAAGTGGAAAAGGGCAAAGGGATGGAAATGAAGATTTTTTTTCTAATTCATTCATCGGTTTCTAATAGGAGCATCAGCACAGCAAATGCATGGTCTCACTATGAAGTTTCCAAGGGGAAAAATAAGGAAAGATGAACCTTTTGTGTGTTGATGGCTCTTCACCCAGGGCTTCTTCCTGCTCCACAGTACTGACCAGCTCATCCCTTGGCTGCTGAGAGGGGCCCCAGTCACTGCCTGGGAAAAGAGCTGCAAAGGGAAATAAGTGTAAGAGGTTGAATAAGTTGAATCATTGGGTGGGAAGCAGGGACAAAGGAATATGTGATTTTCACCATGGAGCTGCCTACTCAAACAGGATAGTGTTGCAGCCACTGACATGCTTCTCTTTGTTTAAATGAGCACCACAAGCAGATTATTTTGATAGTAACACTATGCTCAGAGACCCAGACTGTGAATTCTTTTTCACTTCATAAAGCTCCCTTTCAGTTTCACTGTCAATGAAACCTGGGACAATGCAGGTTGGTCAGGCAGGATTTCACCTTCATAAATCTATGCTGGTGTGTGCAAGCACAACCCAAGTGCACTCAGTCACCTCCTCCAGCTTCTGATAAAGTTGTTGAGCAGACAGGTCCCAGTGGAGACCCCAGTGTGGTGCTCCCTCTGAACCACTCTGTACTGCTGTCCTCTTGAAAAATCTGGTCATTTTATAACCAAAGGCCATCAAGCTGGTCAGGCAGAGTTTATCCTCAGTAAATCTCTACCAACTGTTCCCAGCCAGCTGCTTCTTGTCCTCAGAAATGCTCTGTAAGAGGTATCACTCAGGGAGGAAGTTTTCAAGTGAGGCTGAGTGACCTGCAAATCTCCCCAATGTTCTTTTGACCTCTTTTGAAGGGGTGTGCATCCTTTGCCTCTTTTTTGACTGATTTACACTCTTGACTGAAGGGACAGGTGACAAGGGATGCCTATCTGCAGTGCTGATGTCTGCAGCAGACTGAACCTCGTGCATCTCCTTTATCTGGAGTAACACAGGCTCCTCTAGGGCACAATTCTCACCAGCTTAATCAAGGTATTTGGACATACTGAGATGAACTGCTGGCTGAAAGTGCCACTTGTCTTCACTAACAGTGGGATTCTGGGGAACAAGCTCCCAGGAGGGACATGTGTGAGGACTCTCAGCACTTCAGGAGAGGTTTGCTCCCGTGGTACCTGACTGCCTTGACACTGCCGGCCACTCAGGTGGGGACAGTTGCAGTCACACTGGGAGTAAGCTGAAACCTTTGTATCCTTTTTATTTTTATTCTCCTTTTTGACAGTAAAATCTGTGATTTCTAATTGGTGGCAACTGCAGCAAATCCCAAAGACTTTAAGCCTGAATGAAGGATTAGGATTTGTTACTTTTTGCCCATATGCTACTGAAAAATATGGCACTTACCATACTGTGCCTAAGACATTCAGGTGGACTTTGTATTCTGGCATTACTGTCATTAGGAAGTAATCTAAATCTTTTTTTTCTCCTAAGACACTGAGGAAATAATTGTATACCTTAGCATAACAGTAAATAGCATAGATGGCATGACCTCTGCATATTATTGTAGATATTTTGTGAATTATCTTTAATTCATAAATTCCATAAAATGTCCATAAATTCTCTTATGGGTTCTTCTCACAACTAACATTCCCAAGGAAATCTATTTGGTTAAAGCAGGAATTAAACCTTCTAGAAATTATATACAAGCAAACAATTCCCTCTAGCAACAGTTTGCAGGTAAATTTTAAAAGCAGTTGCAGGTGTGGGGGCCATGCATGGAGTTTCCCCTTTTTTGGAATGNAGTCACCCAGCTGTGTGGTCAACCTTCCACTCATGTATCCTTTGGGAAGAGCAGTATTTGTCTGCTGGAGTCCTGAGGAGATCTGTATCTGCAGAATTGGTTGTTCAGTCCACTTTGTCAGATTTGATGTGTTGTCTCATCACCTTATCCTTAATTACTGTTTTCTGAAGATCAAAGTCTGAACAAATAGTGACTATTTGTATTAAAGCTTTTTAAATCTACTGTTTTATTCTCACTTCCATTTACTCTCAAGGCTGCTGTGAACATTAATTAAACAATATTTGAAATGTCACGATAGAATATAATTATAGAAATAGCTGATTTTCATGCAAAATTAGCAGAAGGGATAAAACCCTGAATTTGAAGAAATCCACTTTAACAAATGTAGTTTAAATATTTTAAAATTTACTTTATGAAATCACAATGAGCTATAGTTAATGTTCTGTGCATATCTTAACATTTTCCTTAAAAGTTTTCCTCAAGGATTAGTTTTCAGCTTTCAGAACAGAACAACTTGGGCAGATTCTGCTGTGGATTTTCAAGAAAGACAGGAAATAGATCTTAGCCTTGAAAGCAGTCATCACTTCTCTGTTGGCACAGGTTCTCTCCATGTACAGAGTTGTAAACATCTCTGACACAAGCACAGACATTTGCAGCCTGCAACATTTGCCCAGAGAATTACAGCAGAGGCAGCTGTTCAAACTCTGTATCTGAAATTCTTTGAGTGAACTGGGCACTAACTGAAAATCACACTTTTTGAAGTCATCTGACCCTGTGACTAGAATATGCAATGTTTGAATGGAGGGAGAAAAAAAAATATGATTGCAACGGAGTTGAACTATGCAAAGATGCATTTAAAGATGCTGGGTCAGTGAAAGGTTTTCTAACTTACAGTTCCATCTGGGATATAGAGCGATGCAAACTGTGCCAGTTTCAGGAGCACAACCTCTCCAGCACCTGGTACAGGTTTGGTGGTGGTGTCTCAGTTCTACAGCTTCATGCAAAGCATTTTATTTTGTCTCACAAAGAAAGAATAATCATCCAGTCCCTTCTCCCACCAATATTTTCTCTGAAACTCAAATTTTTCTTTTGAACTAGGGTGGATACTCTTACTGTCTACAGTAGGTGTTGAAAAAAATCCCATGTTTGGTCTGAATTGTCATCTTCTTTCCACCCTAGAAGAGGTGCTCACCCTCAGGTCTGTCTGCTACAGCACAGCCCATAGGGGAGCCCAATGGCAACACTCCAAAATGTTGCACTTTCTGATTTCAGTAACAGCAGAATTCATGTCATGAGCCAAAAGTCAGTCATGAGGTACAGGAATTCTCCTTCCATTTCTCTCCCAGTTCCCCTTTTCCTAAGACCCAGCAGGCAGCCAGGGAATGTAGCACACCTTCTTTCTCTGCTCTTAGCAGCCTGATGCTGTTCGTACATGCAGGGTGGACAGATGAGAAAATCCCAATCCCAAGTGTTCTCTCCCTCCTTGTGAACACAGACAGCTTTTAAACCTCTGTATGTGCCTTTCCTAATGCAAATACATTCACAGGTCCTTTTAAGTGTATTAGGTTAAAAATTTAAAAAGAAGTTTGGAATGGAACTGCCAGCCTGAATTTGCTTTTGTCAGTGTGTTGCATAGCAGCCTGGATCACAGGTTTCTTTTAAGACCGCGTTTTAATTGAAGATTTACTTTTCAGTTCATCATACAAAGCATGCAGGTTTGATTTCTTTGTAATGTTTTTGCTTGCTTATCGGTTTCTGTAGGAGTGTATTATCACATCCATTCTTGGAAGGAACACTGCAGCACAGAGCATTTGTTTGCATTAGGTTATCAGAAATGTGTTTCCATTTGTTTGCATTAGGTTATCAGAAATGTATTTCAGTCAGAGCTTAAAAAAGGAACAGAATAAATTACAAGTCTCTTGAGATACAATACCTTAAATCACTTCAGCACTTCAGTTTTATATAAGGAGGGCAGGAGAATAAATTAAAACTTCACAGATAGTCCTACTCTTTTTAATTCTTGAATTCAAGTGCTTTATCCTCCTGAGATAGTTCTTCAACCTATCTTCTTTTTTTGTGCATAGTGTATGTAAGTATTTATATATAGCCTGGCCCTTCACCTACAAGTAGCAGCTACTGTTTTGAAAACTTCAGGTGATAGGAGAAGAAGAGACTTTTTAAAAGCCTGACATAGAATTGGTGCAGTGCAGGGGAATGGTAAATAGGAAGGAAAAGCAGCAGCATAGCAATATTGACAGTCAAAGCCTGTAACACATAACCTTTGGGCTGGCAGCTTGGCATGCACAGCCAGTCTGGCAGTAGCATTGCCTCAAGGGAAGCCTCGGTCTCTCTGACCTTGAGAGTCTTTGAATGAGCAGAAAATGGGATAATGCTGAGGTAATACCTTCCCTCCTGAGGGATGTGCCATTTATTAGCAGCTTTTACTTGTTGTTATTTTGTTTATCATGGAAAATAGCCTCAGAAAGAGCAGGTTGCCTCAGTTCCCTGAACACAATTATGTGTTAAGGGACTGTGGGAACATCGAGTTAGGAGAAGCAGACCACAAAAATAAAGGAGAGCCTTGCATTAAAGGCACAGCTTACACAAAAGCTGAGCAGAGCTTCTGCAAACATGCCACAGTGAGGTGTGGGGGTCCTGATATATCCCAGCCACAAACATCCTGGTGTCCTGCCCAGGCAGGTCAGCATCTCTGGGCAGGTTGATCCACTCTCCCAAGGCCAGAGACCCTCAAGGGTTTTCTGGTTAAACAGTTCCCTGTTGGAAAGGGCTGCCTCAATGAGACTGAAATGTGTGACACAATCCAGCTTTGAAACAAGCTTTGGTTTTACTTAAAAAAAAAACCTGTTGGTTTTGAAGGTGGAAAATAAAACATTTCTTCAGTGATGCTTTGCTTTATCACTTCTGATTTTTTTTTTATTTTATAACACTTTCTGGCTTCCAATTTATTGTCTCAGAGTTGTTTATATAACTAAATCGGACATGAAACACAGCGATCATTTAAAAATAATATTTAACAGGAATTTTCTCAAATTTGCCCTTAATTTTAAGGAGGAACCATTGTAATCATCTGGAGCCCATTTCCAGCATGATATGCTTCAGATTTTCTTTTGTACATTTCAGTTTTAACTCCAGTGGTTGGAATAGGAATCCTGTCTTAGTACAACACCATCACACATCTGTACAGTCACTGCTGAGTTCTCTGGGAAACAGTGCTTGGATGTGCATTTTTCATTTTTCAATGAAAAATTGGAGTGCTGCACGATCATTCTGCTCAGCTAGTACAAACTGCACTCTTACAATATTAACTACAAATTCATCAGAACATTTTGAACTCCAGAGAAGCACATAAGAAAATTAAAGGAGCAGTATCTGTAACACAATAAGTAGACATAAGTTGGACAGGTACTTTAAAACTACAACAGTACAGTTACACAATAAAATTATGCAGAAATGAAAATTTTGATAATACAGTGCATCTAACTAGGTTATACCACCATTAAGGGATGTTCTGGGTACATGGGTACAGTAATTTACCATAAAGAAGCAAGCAATCTATTTTCCTTAGAGGGAAAAAACTGAGTATGATAACACCAGTCAGACAGATTTAGAAAGGGCTTTTTCAAAGGAGTTTGACAGATAACCATCCATTTTCCAATTAAAATCTGAGTGTCTGATTTTCTCTGGTTTGTATCAAAATTGCAGAAAAAATGTACTTGTTTTCCTCATATAACTATATATTTGAGTAAAATATGATTTGTTTGGCTATAGCATATTTCCCCAAAAGATTTCCTATATCTCCCCCTGAAGGTAATAGAAATCTTCAGCTGAAGACACCAAAGGGTAGAAAATCTCCACCTTCTCAGGTGTCTTCTTAATCACTGTTGTTGTTCATATCTCATCTTTTCATGGTGTGTATGATTTCATTATTGCTCACATCATTGCTCACATCAGGCTTCACCATTCCTCTTCTGCATGTTTGTCCTGCTGGGCATCTGATACCTACTTTGAGACTATGGATTAAAAACATTCAAAATTGATGGTCTTTGTTTTGATTTCTGTGAGTATCTAACAGTCACGCTTATACACAAGCAGTGTAGGCATGAAGTCACCACAAGGTGACCATATTCATTCATTCAAACAATATTTTCTTCTGTTTTCAAATTTTGTTATGATGCTGTCTTGGAAAAGCAATGTACATTCTTTTTGCTCCAGCAGTTTAAGTTGTTTTTCAACATTTATATAAAGACAAACTGTTTGACATAGATGTTCTTTATTCCATTTTACTCCGATGTTCTGAAATCACACTACTCAGAAATATTGCATCTGGAGCAATAGCTTTTTTCCAACACTTAAAAAAAAATGCAATTGGTGTTTACATTTGAGTTACTCTCTTACTATAGGCATGTAAAACAAGTAATAACGGTATAAAAGACTAGACTTGTTTATAATTTTGAAAACAAGAGGTCTATGAACCTGCTCTACCTAAGACTTCTCAAATATGGATTAAACACATCCACAAAGTGTCAGTAGACCTTTATACTAGCTCCAGTTCAGAAGAGTGTCACAGAATGTCTAACACTACTAACAGTAAGTTTGGAAAATGCTAAAAAATATGATCTCCTGATGTTGACTTTTGCTCTTCAACAGCTGGATTTCAGTGCTTGGTTCCGGTTTGTCAAAACTGCTCAGAATTGCCATTCCTCTGAGGAACATACTCCCACACATAGGTGTCATGGTGTCATTTGGGTGCCAAGCAACCTTAGGACAGTGTGATATGGGTATGTTTCAAATTGACAGGTCCCAAAATAACAAGCTTAAATTCCAACAGCAGAGGTGTTGGATTGAAAAGGATTTCATGTGCAGCCAACAGGTAAAAAAGCTGGGAAACAAGCTAGTAGCCATATTGTCACAGGTGCACAGTGATGCAGTATTGATTTTAAACTTGAGCAGTTTTGGCATATAGAACAGTCATGAAGAAAATGTGTGTCTGCCTATTAGACCTAATTCAGATAAAAATGGATTCGATGCAAATCTTTGCATCAACCTGATAAACAGTCTTGAAAGGCAAATATGCTACTGGCAGCACATGGAGTAATGCTCATTTTTCAGTTTTAGAACAGAAAATGCAGGAACAATAGAAATACTAATTTCTGAATGCTTTATGTACTTGAAATTTAAAATTCTCTACAGACTTTGAAATTGTTTAGACCATCTGCTTGTCAGAGAGCAGCAGCTGTGGGTTGCTTCACGGAAGAAGGTGACTTGGGAGCCAAGGGTGACAGCTATAGCAGCATGGCTGTCCCTGTTCCACCAAGGTGCCATGCCCCATGGCACTCAGACCACAAGGACAGAGCAGGAGCTGTGTCCATTTCCACAGCCCAGTGACTGCCAGACAGTTGTGCAGTGGCAAGGCAGGACCATGGCCAAGCCAGGAATTCAGGTCACCAGGCTGGAGTGGGGAGGAGTGTGGTACAGTGCAGGGTGCAGGCACCCCTGCAATGAAGTTCAGGCAAGGACTGAGTTCATTAACACAGGTCCTCAGGGAAGAAGTGAGTTCCCAAAGTCTTCAAGCTCTTGTGCTGCATGTCTGAGCCACGGCTGCCCAGCCAGGCTGTATCAGGGCAGGCTTGGAACACAGGCAGCCAAATCCATGGGAGAGGGGTAGGACTTGCAGAGCCTCCAGTGCAGTCAGAGCCTTGACACTGCTCACCTTTGGGTAACACAGTTGAACACCTAGGCTAACAGCACTTGCAAACTTTTAGACACATGGAAACTTCCAAAGATCCTTGCCAGCCTGTGGTCACTGCCCTATCAAGAAAATGCTATGAGTCAAATTATTTTCTGGTTCCCCTCTGTTGGTAGGTTTTGAACATTGGAATATTCTACTGGAGCAAGTCATCCTCCAGCAGATATGACAGAAGTGGAAAACATTTGGATAACCAGTCCATCTAGGTTTCAGTGAAGAAATAACAACTATTAACAAGTTATAATGTGCGATTTAGCAAATCTAAAAACTATCTGAGCTGTACAGAATCCACAGATCTAATTTTTCTCACTGGTGTTTTGGAGAAACAAAAGTAGAATTTTACAGAAACAAAAAAGTGCTGCAGAGCTGTTTATTCAAAATGAGAAGTTTTGGCTCAAAGCCAAACAAATAGCTGCAGAAAGATGGAAAGTCAACTATGTCTTAGGATTCTCTGTGCTTTCATTGCACCTTGATTAGCTACTGCCTTTTTACTTATAGATCACCAAAAGAGTGAAGAGATGCCTTAGTCTGCCAGCATGGTCTACTTTCAATTCTGACAGAAGGATGGTTGAATATTGCAGAAAACAGGTTCTGTTCTAATGAGTCCAACAAAATGACTGTCAATAACTTTTTGCTTGTGGTGAGTGCAAACATTTAAATACAAAGTGTGAGTTGCATCTAGTCTTCTTTGGTGTGAAGCTAGCTCAAGTGTTAGACTTTTAGGAATGCATGTCAAAAATAACCCTTGTAATGCACTTTAGTATTAACTAGCTGGCTCATCCTGGTTCCACATGCTCTTATACTTCTCCAATCTGCAAGCTCCGGGCTTCAGAACTCTGTTCATCTCAAGTTATTTGTCACAGAGAGCTGATTGGCGTGTGATTATGTTTCATTCTGCTTAACACATGAAAATGTGAAAATGTTTCTGTCTTGACAGTCGCTGGTGTTAAGCATATGTGTTCATCACAAGGATGCCACTCATTAACTACTAAGGAAGTTCCAGGCTATCATTTGTCTTCTGTTTGCAGTCTTTGAAATAATCCCCGTGATGTAAGACTGAACACAGATAATCTGGAGTCAGTTTGGTGAGTAATATGTTCCTCATCAGGAACAAGAGAAAGATTCAGAAGTCTCACAATCTAGAATGAAGACTCTTCAATGGCACCAGCTGAACAGGCTACAAACTGGGCAGTTTGCAATCAGTTTACAACCTGTCTTCACGGGGGTGGCCACTGTGTCTTGCAGCAGTAAATAAAGAGCTGTGAATAAAGAAGACAGAAAGCAGACTACTCTTAGGAGTGGTGGCATTCCTCAGCATGACTAAGGGCACAGGGAGCTGATGATGGACTTGACAAGAGGAATGAGTTTGTTGAATGGCCAGGCTTCCTAGAAGACATAGTTTTGCAATTCTTTGTCTGTAACTGTTCATTCTTGCAAAACTTTTGAAGCTGCCACCATGATGGACAATTCTGCCTCCATCATTACCTGAGTGACCATAACATGAAGGTTACTAACATGCCTTCTGCCTCGGAGGGATCCTAATGAGATCAGGACTTAATTGTATGTCCAGCCCCAAGGACTAGTTGGTAAACACTTCTAGCTTAAAAAGCTCCAAATTTCTGAAGCCTGAATATTTTTTTAAGTTAATACACCTGAGCTGATGGGGATTTTCTAGTTTGGAGAAAGGGAGGCTGAGTGGCAACCTCATCTCACTCCACAACTTCCTGGGGAGGAGAAGTAGAGAGGGAGGTGCTGAGCTCTTCTCCCTGGTATCCAGTGGCAGGGTGTGTGGGAATGGTTCAGCTCTGCAGCAGGGGAGGTTCAGACAGGGCATTAAGAAATATTTCTTTACCTAGATGGAATATTTCTTTACCAGTGGTCAAACACTGAAGCAGGCTTTCTGGAAAGGTGGTCAGTGTTCCAATCCTGTCAGTGTCTAGGAGGCATTTGAACAATGCCTTTAATGCAGTTGGACTGGAACTCTTCCAGCTATGGCAACTTCATTTTAGGGGCAACTCGGTAACAGGGACATGTTTGCACAGACGTATTGGGTAAGGCATGAGCAATAGGTTCATTGCTGCATAGTCATGATGGATCTACTATTGTCTCAGGTGGCCACTGATTTAACACATTTATAATATTTTTTAGGAATGTGGTATGTTCTGGACATGAAAGGCTTTCAGGGAATTTACATTTTAAAAATTAAATTGGATCATTTTGTCTCTATAATTTAATAACTTTATGTAGTTCATGAATAATAATCTGATGAAAAGGTACAACATTCGCTATTAAAACTGTTCACTGTATTCCAGTCTGAATTTGATTTACTTCAAATTCAAGCCATTTTACATTGTTATGCTCTTAACTGCCAGATTAGAGTCCAATAACATATTTGTGTATTTTACTAGGAAAGGAGCTAGAGAACCAATTTGAAGATCAAAGAAAATTAGACAGATACAGCTGCTTAATTCAACCATTTGAATTTGTTTATCATTAAAATATATATTGCTTTGGTCTAGACACTGAACTTTTAATCACTGTTGATTTTCAGCTCTCAGAATTAAATTTGATCAGGATTTTCCATTATAGGAAAGGATTTCTTATTTAGAATAAACTCAAGATCAGAAGTGCTATGACTATATTTTGCAAGAAGCATCTGTATGTTTGCTTACAGAGAACAAAAAACCCTCTAGGCTGTACTGTAAGAACTTTTCTTATGCAGAAAAGATAGCTGCTTAAAAATAATGCTTTGGGGGAGCCTGTGAAGGCTTGTAGCACCAAGAGGCAATCCTTATACTGAAAAAACACTTCTCACTCCTGCAGAAGCTTAATAGCAGCATGTCACATAACATTGTCAGAGCTCATGGCTGGAACTGTTATTTTTTGACTCCACTGAGCATGCCAGTGAGGTAACGTATGGCCACAAAAATCAAATGATGGGGAAAAAATCCAGGACTATCAAAGCAGTCTCTGGATAGTTACAAAAGTTCAGTCAGGTAATTAAATGAATTGTTATTTGTGCCCAATTCCCTCCTCCTGAGTGTGTTCAAATGCACTACCTTTAACTGCATGGGAACAAATGTTTCCCTAATTTCTCGTGACAATGACAAGGATAGCTGACACAATCAGTGAAAACATCAAAGGCTTCTGACTTGCTCTGCTCCATGCCATAAGGAAAAGAGGCTGAAGTATGAAAACATACACAATCTCTTGGCACTGATGGACAAAGGAAGCCCCATGGCATCTGCACCCACCCGGCTGTGGTTGCAGCTCAAGCCAAAGGCACATTGGGATAATCATGTTCCTACATCTGTGCAGTCTTAAAAACAACATATATTGCAAGGTTAATGAAGAACACGAGGAACTACAGCCCTGAATTACTTTTTTTGGAAGTCTAAATGTTAAACCTCCAGTTTTAACACGTAGTTATATCAAAGCAGTAATCAAAGCCAGATTTCCCACTATCAAAGAGCTCGGCACAGAGTGCTGGGTTGCAAACATGGCCTCCTAAGGTAAATTTGGATAATGTCTGCTCTATCTGCTGGCACAGCTCGAGAGGCTGTTCTGAGCTGCCAGAGTAGGCTGCAATGTGCATATACTTGTCCAACATGGCCATGGTGTGGTCACTCTCTTGTGCTTACACAGACCCCTTGGCTTCCCCTGGGAGCAGCACAGTGCAAGCTATTCTGCCAACTGCACAGTGCCAGATGTGCAGCTTTAAACCTTGTTGTAGAGGTCTGCAGGCCCCTGCAAGGCTGAGGAGGGCTGACTTGAGATCTGCCCATACTGTCCACAGATGCTGCCATTTGGATTTGTGACTCAGTGTTTCACATTTTCCCAGGAGCATCCTCTCTGGGAGCCACATAATAATATGGGATTCTGCACTGAAAAAGCTGAGTATAATGAGATGTAAGGGTATCTTTCCCAAACAATAACACAAGGAAATCTCCCTCCTCCATGTATCAAACAATGTAAACATTTTGGTCATGACTTAGGGAAATTTGAGAATAAGTTCCTATAGATCCTAATTTCAAAAAACAATCATTGCACTACCTCCAACTCTGCATTGCATTCCTCTCTGCATCAGGACATGTGTGTGACAGAAAATGAGACTGCTCTGTGCTGTATCTTCTGGTAGCATCATGTGGCAGGACTTTTGCTCTGCTGACTTTGCACCACCCATTGTGATGAATAAGACATCTTTCATGGAGAAGACTGATGTTGTCAACAACTTTTTGGCCAAGGTTTTCACTGGCAATTGCTCTTCTCACATCTCTTGAGTCCCTGAATGTCCAAAAAGGAAAAAAATTGTCCAGTGCCTATTCACCTGAAATGTAGGCCAAGCAATAGACAAGACTTCTTGATCAGGAGAATGCCCCTAAGTGTATCAGAGATGATTAAAGTTGGAAAGCAGAAGAATATAAAATCAACATGATTTTAGTAGTAACTTCAGCAACTTCCTACAAAAGTTTTTCCTCCAGGCATCTGAATAGCAACAGATATTCCCAGAAGCACCTTGCTTCTTCAAAAACATAAGTCATCAAAACACACAATGAGAAGGAAAGAAGGCAAGAAGTAAAAGAGAAGAGAGAGCAGGTGAGAGGCAAACCTCAAAACCAACTTCCTCTCCTCCAACCCACAACCTCAAAGAACAAAAAAGACCTCAGGGCAAAAGAAGCCCGAGTAAGTCCTAGAGATTTGAAGGGCTGTATGGGAAAGGTTCTAGGAAAAGCACTTCTGCTGGTTTCAAGAGGAGGCACTTCTTTCTTCAGTGAATCAAGAACAGAAGTAAAAGATTTCTGTACACAACAAATTCAACATCTGTCTCTTCAGTTTCCTAATGTGGGCAGAGTTCTCACTTTCATCTTCCCCATGAGCAGCACTCAAAGCTACCAGGAGGAGAAAAAGAAGAAGAAGAAGCAGGAAAGTTAGCTAATACAAATAAAGGTTTTAAAACTTAAATCATCATGGTGTCCCTTAGTTCCTGAAAACTCCAGGCAAAGGAAGCAAAAGGAGTCTTCTAGCAACATTATATGTCTATAATTATACAGGGGCAAGCATGCAGCACAGCAGAATGGGCTAGCAGAGCAGAGTGTGCCTAGGGAGAGCCTTCCCTGCCACATGGTACTGCATCCCAGTTGCATCCCAGGTTTGGTGCTATCTGCAGCCTTGCTGAGGGACAATTCTGTCTCCTCCTTTAGATAATGGATATATATGTGTTATTCCCCTTGTTCTTGGACTCCAGAAGGAGCCCAGCCCATTAAACACTGCTCTCCAACTATCAAAACCATCTGCTTGTCCACCTTCCAGACCATCATGTCCTCATGTTCATCCAAAGATATTGTGGGAGACACTGATCTCCTTTCATCCAGAAACATAATCATTTTATTAGAGGTCACTGAATCAGGTGTGTCCCATTTCTCTGCACTTATCCTACATCCCCAGACAGGGTCTTGTGGTTTTAAGGGCTCTGTCAACCAAACACTCCCTATTGACAATGCTAGCTATGGAACTGGGCCTGCAGGATTTATCACCTCTCCTCAAGCCCTTCCCTCTCAGGCAGGAAGACCAGCTAGAAACCACCTGGGACTCCATGATCTTGACTGTTTTCCCCAGAGCCATGTTGTCATTCCAAGCACACTCCAGCTCTTCTGGGCCATATTGTTGATGCCCATTTGGAGGAGCACTGTGAGTTATAGTCCCAGGGCTGCATGAACCTCAGCAGTCTTTCTCCTGGCCCGTACACCTTAGCTAAGCCCTTTTCCTTACTTCTGGCTGGGAGAGTTATGACCTCACCTCTTTCACCTAACAAAGATTACTGTAAAAAAAGCCATCTGTATAATGGCACTTCTCCCCTAGGACTCACATCCAGTATTCACCATTTGTTATGAGAACCTGCCAGTTCTCCAAAGATGCTAAAAGTATCAGTTTGTGTTGGTTTTGTTTGGGGGTTTTTGGGAGGTTTTTTTTCTCTTTTTTTTTTTCCTGTAACATGAGTTTTCATTGCCTGAGTCGCTGGTTTTCTTAGGTAAAATAACAAGTCCACATGATCCAGATGCCTGATCACATGG
>VZTT01045285.1:7467-28962 GCA_013400855.1 Buphagus erythrorhynchus
GGATTATTACTAAGTGATATATTGAATTATATATTGAGGATTGCTAAGTGATATATTATTACTTTGACATGTTGGCTGGGGAAAAATATAAAAATAATTTTAATTTTCTTAATACTATGATTTTCTTTTCTGCTGCAAAATCTTCATTTCAAGGCAATAGACTCATTTTAGGATATCTACATTTTAATTGAGTTGCCCTATAACAGAGCTTTACAGTTGTTTTAATTTTCTCTTTCAGTTAATTTTCCAGACATTACAACTTTCCGCAGAAGCAAAAATTGATACACATAACCCTGAGTTATTCATAATTGGAGAGAATACCCTAACTGTAAGTGATAGTTAAGTAAATTTTTTCAACTTCTCTTTCTTTGACTGTATTAAAGTGACAGTATTTCATTATCAGGGTCCTTTAGGAGTACATAGCAACTTGATTATGTTGAACTAATGTATCCTTCTGACTATATACAACTCCCTTAAGTTATTAAAATGTTTTCATTTCAGCCCACTGCTATATAAACCAGACATAGTTAAAACCTGTAGATCTCAAATAAACTGTAGAACTCTGAGGAAATGTCAGCTAGAAACTTCTGAAATTCAGACAGCTTTCTGTTCATGAAAAGATCAAAATTTGGACTTCTTGCTGCAATGGAATTAATTGTTACAGATAAATGAGCTCTGGGAAAAATGTTCATAAATTTGATTTATAGTTGCACTTACTTCTATAAGAGTATGGTTTGATGTTTCTACACAAATGTTTGGCAAAGCTATCCAGAAAATAATCTCATTTGTAAAGGATTGTGGAGTATTTTTAGTATTTGGAATAGCTGTCATATGGACAATGTGGACACAGCTAATCTCAAGAGAAGTCTCCATACCACTGCTTTATTAGTACAGAATTCTTCCAAGCTTTCTATTTGCTATATACAAACATAAAAAAACACTGAAAGAATACAATAGCACTGTAGTACTGTTTTAATAAAAGAGGACACCTTACTCTCTTAGTCTGTCTTGAGAGAAACACCCATTTGCAGTACTAATTTCAGATTTATTTTTACAGGACTTAATAGCCTGTTTTATCCATAAAATAACCGAGGCCATTAAAGAGCAAAATGCAAATTAGTAAATGAGTAAAATACCTGTAAAAATGTGCAGCATAGCCCATTCACAGACAGTAAGGAATTCAACTAAATGTATACAAAAGCAGTAACAGATTGATCTCTCTCACTGTGTGATATGATCATTATCGAATACCATTTTAATAATTGGTTTCTCGTGGATCATTCTATTTCTTGTGAAGAACCTCTAAATAAGCCATTTTGTAAACCTCCAAAGCCTGAAGAACAAAGTAAGTATGTTTTCACAGAAAAATTACATGCCAGTAATTACATTTGAAATGTTCTAACTGCTCCAGTTTGGCATGGTATTATTTCTATGATTCGATTAGGAGATGAACTCATTACTATACAATGCAAATATTCCAGGTAATTGCACAAACTTTTTAGGTAACTCATAAACCATGTATTCATAAGTATTTTTCCACATTTGAAGCATGGTATTCCCAAATCTACATTACCAGAAGTTCTGTTGGCAATTTCAGGAGAACTAGAATTTAATTATTTAAATCACAGTTGACAAATAAAAGTTAATTCCTCCCCCAGGCATTGACATATGTGCAGCTGGGACTTTTACACCTTTGAGGGCAGTAGCTGAACAGACCGTGAAAGTTATCCATAGGGTTCCTAGGAAACAAAGTGGCTTTTGGTGACTTGCAGCTAATCTTTACTCAAGGACATATTGCCCTGTGAGAAGTCTTGGTAAATGTGCCAGGTTGTGGAGGTACATTCTCCCTAGAGCAGTTAGTTTCACACTTGAAGTCAGTACCCAGCACTGCACTTACTCCTTGTCAGGCCAACAGGGATACCCAGTCTGCCCTTCACACTTCCTTGGGAACAGGACAGTGCAGAAGCAAACAGAGCTTATTCCCCTACCAACCCTGTTAATTTAGATGGATGTGGTACGATTCATCCAATTTAATCTCTGCATAAGTCATCCACATTCTATAAACCCTAGTCCCTGGAAAGAACAGGTATTTCTGAAATGAAGTTCATCTCATGCTAAAGATGATCCTGAAAATAACTAAGGTGAATTAGGCTCTTAAAAAAGCCTGTCCTCCTTTGGGACCTTTAGGAACCATGTTGCAGACATAAGACCAGATGAGTTAAACCCCAGTCTCGTAGTGTCTTATTGACCACAGTTTAACTTCAGGAAAGATAATTTGTTCTTAGGCATCAATTTTCCTTTCCAATAGTGCCACTTCACTGTTAATCTAATGCAGAAAGCATTACTAGGCAAACTGCATATATGAAATTGGCTTTTTACATTGGATGAACAGGGTTGTTGTTTAGCCAAATAAATGAATATTGCCTGGTGATGCTATGTGGGGAAGCTGCTTAGGTATTTTTATGTAAAAGCTTTCACATTTTTTCCAAGTTGGCAAGGACTGCCAGCTGGAGGCCTGAATGTCAACCTGCTAGAATCATCATTATGGCCATTCAGTTAGAAAATACACAAAGCCATCCTGCCTTGGTGAAATGAATACACATAACCACACCTAGCACAACACTGGAGCCTTCCAACAGAAATTACTTAAATCACTGAAACGTCAGGCCAGTGCAAGTTTCCCAGAAAGCTTAAGATTAAATTACTCCAGACGAATGCACCGAACAACCACCCTGAGAAAATAAACCAGTGTGACTTGTTTTATCATGTTTCAGGAAGGAAAAAAACTTCCAGCTAACTGCATGTTGTTCCAAGATTATATCCAAAAATTTGACAGCTCGTAAATATTACAGAAATGTCTCCCTGAGAAACTCTGTGATACGTAATTATATATTTGGTTATACCTAATCCAGCTAGATAGGGTATCACCTGAAAACTAACTTCCAGACACTGTATGCTCTTCTGGGACCTCTCTGGTATTGCTTTTGGTTCAGGAAATGTAGGTGTGCTAGAGGTGCTCCTGTTTGACCCATACATCTTACAGCAAATTCATGCAGTTGACCCAGGAGAACACAGATCACCATGACAAGCTGTCAAGTCATTAGTGGTTTCATAGAAGGTAGGAACAGCAGGCAAAGGAGACTGAAGTACCTGCCCAGCAGGAGGATTAGAATTTCAGCAGATGTGATGGTGTCTGGACTCAGTGATTAGTACTGCCTCCTACAGCTGCCCAGCACAGATAATGGGGTCTGACAATGCTTGGTGAAAAGCAATGCTTCTCCAGCAGTCTGATTTTGGGGCTGTACACCAGGCTGTTCCCCATCTTCATGTAAATATGGCTGGTTTACACAGTGATGATACGTCGAGCCTCTGAAAGGCCTCCTGTTAATGGAGAGGCAGCTGGCAGGAGGATTGGCTCTCTGCCTGTTATGCATGGCCAGGAGTGATGAGGGTCTCTAGTTCTTAGCCAGCGTTGCTGTGTGTCACAGTGCAACCAGGCTCCCATGGACACCACTGAAAGGGCTGTAATTGCTTGGTGTGTTCCAGTCATTGATCCTGGAATATGTGCAGTTCAGGAATTCTTGATCTTAGGTTTACAAATCCTACCTTACTTGCAGTTAACATTAAGCCCTAAGACACTATCTCTCTGCTTTCAGATCCCATTTACAATAATGAAGCCAGATGGGAAAGCTGAGGTACCAGTAGGTGTTGTGATTGGCAGCATATTGGCTGGACTCCTCTTGCTGTTGGTACTGGTTGCTGTTTTGTGGAAAGTAAGTAGGTACTTACACTCTGAAAACCAGAAAGGGGTAAATATATTAGCGCTATTTTCTCTGGAATCTCTCTTCTCTAGTGTGAAACAAAACCACATCTGCAGTTTGGTGGTGTGAATAATACTGCATTGGCATTACACCCTTGATGTATTTTAGAAGGGTTTATCAAATGGGTCCTCATAGAAACTGGCAACATGAAAATTATAAATGAGCTGCCAATCATTGAAAACATTTACTTTTTTTTCCTTTTAACACTGTCTGCCTCCTTCCATAGTATCCCAGCTGGGCTCTGAACACTAATGATATTCCCGGTGAACAAGGGTGGGAATTACAAACAAGGTGGGAGATGATATATATTGAACAGACAAAAGAACAAACAAAAGAAAGGGCAAGGGCAAAAAATAAATTACAAAGGTTACATAGAAAAAGGAGAAGGTTTTTCTGTGTGCCAGGGCACTGGTGTTTGAAGTGCTCCTTGGCACACCAAGGCATCATGGAAATATATCTCAGCAGGGAGAAAACTGGCTAATCAGCAGTGCTGCTCTAGCCTTTAGTTGCACCAGGTAGGAGTTTAGGGCCTACCTCCTTTCGTTTTAGAGGCAGGAATTGTCTACAAATCAAACTCTATAGTCTGTGCATGCACACATGCATTTCTACCATCACAGTATTTAGTTTTGCTGAGAAATGAATTATCAATGACTGACTGCAATGTGGTGTTATTTTAATACTTCTCACAGCTTGGCTTCTTCAAAAGACAGTATGAGAAAATGACACAGGATATAGAAGATGTCGATGAAATTGCAGAACTCACAAAGGACAAAGACTGAAGATGAGTTACATGGATAAAGAGGAAGTCTGAGCCACCAATAGTAGTCGTGATCAGTCAGTTCTTCAGCTGGAGTGCCTTAAAACTTAGTAACATATAAACATTTTTAATGAAAGTGTCTTTATAGATGAAAATATTTTACAGATACTACGCTATTGTAAACTGCAGGACAGTTTGGGTTTTCCAAAAATGATTTATAGTGCTTTTTCTTGTAAATTTTTGCCTTTCAAACAAACTTAACCCTTAGAACTGGCAGGTCCGGAGTATACAGTAACATACTGTTCCAGCCGCCCTTCTCTTGATCTACTGCAGAGTGAAACAGAAGAATTTATTCCAGATTATTGTGGAACAGCATCAGTTGGTAATTCAGTTGACAAGTACCACATGTGTTAAAGGACATTTTCTATTAAGTTGATGATGAATGTGTGGTGAATACTGCTTCCAGACTTGGAGAAGAAAAGTCATTTTTTCATTGACTAGCTCCATCCTTATTGTTTTAGAAAAATAGTTTCCACCAGCAAACCTTTGCTTTAACTAATCTATAAACTGGGAACTTTGTATGAAGATGTCTGTCTGGGTGCTACAGGACAACTGGTTGGGCAAAGTTCTTCCAAAAGTTCACCGTATTTCTTGCACTAAGGTCACAACTAAATTACTGAAGGATATTGTTTTGGGGAAATACTGCCAAATGGTATGTTTAACTGTCTTCTGCATACTTTCTCCCTGAGAAGAAAATCTTACAGCATGTTCTCTGCAATGTTATTACTCATTTTCATCTTGAGAAGCACTACCACTACTGTTATGCTGGCCTTTACATTCGCGCTCCCTCTGATACCAGTTTGGCTTTTGACATAAATAGAAAAGACAGTCAAGATCTTGCCTTTAATTCTGTACTGAAAGATTTTGCAAGACTAACAGCATAGAGTGAACTAAAGGGGATAGCTGACTGAGGAATTATGCACGCTACAAAAGGGGATAGTGAAGATCTAAGCTCTGTAAAATGTTTACTGCACTTCTTTAGCATCTCAGTGCCCTCCAGGAGACCAAAGTTCAATACAACCTCCTTACCCGTCACGTTTCTTTTGGTCCCACCTGTTCATGTCTTGATGAAGTTAACTTATGTTTTATACAGTGAAGTACTGTAGTGCTCTGGAATGAGCTGTAAGCACAACACTTGGGTGACTTTGTGTTGGTTACACACCTCAAGTTCATCACATGCTGTTATGCTGCCTGGGTATAATGAAAGCTCAGTCTTATAAAGGCCCATGCTGTAAGACTGGTTAACAGTCAGGGGAATTGGCCTTTTGGCTGCCTTTCTCTCTCATGCCTGGCAGTTACACTTACAATTGATTGTGAGAGAAGATGTGTGTGTTTTTTGTCTGTATGCTGCCATGCAAGTGAGATTGTTTCCAACGTGAGGTGATTTACTTGAAGAGTAAAACATGCAAATGTGCTTGATAAAGAACACGAAGTCATAGTTTCTTCCCCCAAAGCTGGATTGTAATTATGCTTAGGCACTTTTCCATTATTTTCTGAAAGACTAAGTTTAAGCACGTTTGAAAGTTTTACTCAGTCTTTTTTAATAGCTAATCAGTCAAAAGCCAACCATCTCTTTGGCAAATAACAGCTTCATTTGCAGCAACAGCTGGATTATGCTCAGTGTAGTTTTATATGGGTTTTGAATTTATTTTGTATCTATGAAATGTTATGTTTTGGGACATTTTGTTGGGTTTAACATTCTGAAAAACAATTCCAATTCTTCTATCAATTATCAAACAAGGTTCTTGCCATCAGCTGAATCTGTGACAAAAAAAAATTTTAAAAGTGGGAAAAAAATCACAATTGCATAAATCTAAAGAATAAGCTTCTGACTTGTAATTATAAACTTTGAGGGCAAATGCTCGGAGAGTAAATATAAAAAAATTTGTCTGCCTCAATTCTTATATAAATTTGTGTGGAAAAAAATAACCCCTACAGCCATGTATGTGGGAAGCTCCTAAATAATCAGTGTCATGCACTCTAGAGCAGAGGAGGAATTTCACAATACACCAGATGGTAGAATCTTCAATTTCTGGTGCTCTCTACAAGGGCAATTCAGGCATTGACCCAGATTTCCTTCTTCCACCTTTGATGGGAGGTACAGGTCAATATCCAATACGCAACTTCTTTGGGGATGTAACAGTTTTATCAGTCAGCAATGATTCAATTCACTAGTCTTCACTGGTTATATTTTGACATGGACAACATGATTCTCCTTACGAGCCTGGACACAATACTGCTTTTCCAAAATAAAGGGGAGACATAGCAATGGGTAAGGTTTTTGTATGCTAACCACTCCAAGTTTCTTGTCTATTTTTCTTTTACAATTAATACTTAAATTCAGTTTTTGTAATGGGTGAATCTATTGCACTTTTAAGTTGGCACAGCCATAAATAATACTGGAAATATTATGTATATTTTGTATTGTGTGCAAGGGTTTGGTTTGTTGTTTTTTGTTTGGTTTTTTTTAATTTACTTTTTTAAAGCAGCATGTTTTAAATACTCTGAAATTTTGAGCTTCATCATGTACTTCTGTTTGTGCTTGCAGCAAGAAAAGTCAGCAATACCTTCAGCAAACTCAAGTTATATCTGATTCTGGTCTTGAAATCTAGCTGCTGATTTCCTGAAGTACTAGAATCAAGTCCAAAATCTGAGTTGGTTTCATAAGAGCCTATGTATAAATTCAGGATGTACAAGAGAGTTTATAATAAAGTTGACTTCTAAAAGCTAGCATGTAAGCTCTATGGAAGCAGGGACTGTATCACTGTGGTGGCCTGTCTGAGGCCTAACATCATTACTGCAATAAAACCCAAGACTACTGCTGAACACAGACTCATTCATTTTTAAATAGCACCCTAAAGAGAAGCAATGCATAAAATGGGGCCAAATATGGTTTTGTCCCAGTTGCACACTGGGAGAACCCTAAGGGAATGACTCTGCTAGGTAGACAAGGACACTGCACTTCAAGTCTTGTAGATCACAGTCGGAAGTGTAACATTACCAGTAAGCTGTACTGTACTGTAACCCAGTTCACATTAGTGCAAAGTATTTGGAAAGCTCTAGCTGAGTAGATGGTTAAAACATTTCCATGACCAGGCCTTCCTATAAGCATGAGCTTATCATCACTGGTATCTAAAATTACACCTCATTCTGCCAGTCTCTGCACTTTTTACAGCACTGGTCACCAGTAGCATGTCACAACTCTGGCTCCGGCTACACGCCCCCATATGCTGGAGAAGCTGAATTCAACTTTTCAGCAGGAACAATGTGGCAAAAGAAGAGAGGGAGGAACTTAGCTATGAATAGAAAGATGACAGGAAGACAATATTGACAGAAACTACCACCTGAAACCTACCCGCTTTCACAGACCTTTTTATTTCCATTTTCAGCACGTCCATACTTTTAACAGTGGTACATAAGCATTCAGGTAGGCCACCAATTTTAACACTTCCATCGTACAATATCAGATTAACCTAATCTTAAGGCACAAAATTCTGTCTTTCACAAAGTCTCAGTGTTTTGCAGAATTACAAGCCAGATTCCTTATATACTGACTTACGTGCTGGTTTTGACTGGAGCAGAGGTACATTTCTTGACAGTAGCTAGTATGGAGCTGTGTTTTGGATTTGTGCTGGAAACTGTTGATAACACAGGAATGTTTTATCTGTCACTAAGCAATGCTCACAGGTTCAAGGCCTTTTCTGCTCTTCACCCCACCTCACCAGCGAGGAGGCTGGGGGTGCACAGGAAGGTGGGAGGGGACAGAGCTGCGACAGCTGCCCACAGCTGACCACAGGCATTTGGAGGGTTTGGTGTTTGTCTTCCCAAGCCACTGCCACATGCAGTGGAGCTCTGCTTTCCTGGGATTGACTCGACCTGCCTGCCGATGGGAAGTGGTGAATGCATTCCTTGTTTTGCTTTGCTTGCATGAGCAGTTTTTACTTTCCCTATTAAACTGTCTTCCATCTCAACCCACAAGACTTCTCACTTTTCCTATTCTCTCCCCCATTCCACGGGTGGCAGAGTGAAAGGCTGGGTGGGGCTGAGTTGCTGACTGGGGTTAAAGCACATCTAAAACTTAACTACAGCAAAAGCTTGCAAATTAAAGACTAAAAAAAATGAAGGTATAAAAATGCATCTCAAAATCTACAGCTAACTGCCTCAATTTTTTTATTGCCTGTGAAAGTAAATTAAGTGTGCATTTTCACAACTTTAAGAAAAGTTGAGTCCTATATTTTAGGACTCAGTTAATTGGTCAATTATTTGTATGCAATCACAGGCTTTAGTATGCTACCAGTTTTAAAAATCTACTTGCCTCTTAAAATAGTCAAAACTTTTATAAAAAGAACTGCTATAAAGATACATCAGGATGCTAATTTTTGTAACACTTGATAAGATCAAATTTTATGGTGTGTTTACTTTTCAAAAAATAGGCCTAAGTTACTCAAAGAAACTGGTAATTTATAGTCATCAGCCTAATCTGAACTCTTCTCAATCACCTCCACAGGACACTTAATTATACCTAATGGCACTTAATGCTCAAGATTTTTCACAGCATTTTAAGACAGAAAGGGCAGCACTGTCTGCTTTAACATACAATTTGTTAATAATTAGATTTAGCAGTTCTTTCTTTTTAATGCTTCTGAAGCAACAAATGAATGTGCTACTCCATAGAACTACAACTTACTTGGAATAGCTGTGCACAAAGTGAGCAGAGAGAAAGGCCAAAAACCTAGCTGAAAGTTGAGCAATCTAAAGGCTTCATTCCTGAGTGCAGCAGTGACACTTTCACGAGCAACAGCCGAAGTGAGGACCTGTATTTCGCAGCACGGCCAGCACCTGAGCGGGCCAGGAGCCGCTCCTGCTGCTCAGCCTCTCTCGGCTGCCATCTCCTGGATAGGCGCCTTATGAAACGAACCCCTTCCTCCCCCTCCCGTTACTCCGTGACAATCCATCAGTTACTGTTTTCATCGTACACATCAGGCTGAGCTTCTCTTGAGAACAGAGCACAATGCTCAAAATCAGGAAAGGAAACTCTTAAAATCAATCAGTGCTGGTACATGGAAGTTCGGCCAGACAAAGGGGTGGATCAGTGCATTCAAATTTTGCCAGCCAAGACTAAGGCATCTTTTCATAAGGACAAATTATCACTCTGAAGACATGCACTTCCCTTCCACAGACAGCCCTCATCTGGCAGATCTATACAGGAATCACATGGTGACCCTCTGGGTCTGCAGCATTTGTTTCTGGGAATATCCCTCTGTACCAAAGCCACCAACTCAATACAGTTGGTCTCATGGAGAGGTGGGATTACCCTTCCGTATGGACAAGGAAGAGAAACAGCTGGACTCATTCCAGAAAGCAGGGTCTTCCTTGTAGATAGACAGATCTGCAGCTGTCTCTCATCCCACTCAATGGACCTCACCGTGGACAGCAGGACATTGCAAATCTTTTCCTAACACACAGTGAGACACAGCTGGAATTGCCCTGGCCTGGCAATTTGGAAACACTTCTGGGTCACTTCAGACTCAGCTTAAGCATTTCTCTTAGAATACAGTAATCTGCCCTCTTATGATAATACTGCCCTAGCAGAGAGGGTAGCCCTACAGAGGGAGAGAGAACACTGAGTTCAGAGCATGAACTTAAATTTCAGTGAGATACATTTTACCTCTAATTAGCACACCATCCCTCCCAGAAACATTTCCATTTCGCTTTTACGTGCCAGCTGAAGAACCCAAAGTTACACAAGACTGATATATCATTGTTCCAGAACAAAGCAGTACTTGCCTCATGCACAGCTAGGGACAAAAAATGACATTTCATTGTCTTTACCATGGCAGCATACACACATTGTAACACTCAGCTGTGACTCAGTACAACATCTCTTCCATTCATTGTTCCTGGTCACTGTGGGGAAGTATACACAATTATTGTCTCTTCTATTCTGCACCCTCCTTCCCAGCTGCATTGCTGATGGGGAAGGTGCACTTAAGGTCACCCTGGAGAAATCTTCCAGGAGACTGCAGCACTAGAAAGGCACTAAAGAGACACTACTGCAACTCAGGAATTGCGCCTGATCATGGGGTCCAAAGTGAAAATTAACTGACTTAAATACCACTGGTTTTCTGTATCAGAGCACATCACTAGGATGGAAGCACTGCGTAAGTTTTACTTTATTCATGAACTATCCACTAAAAAACAAGCTAAACATTTATTTTTGTGAAATTAATACACTAATTAGTTGCATGGTAACAGCAAACATGGACATGGAAAAATGAATACCAAATATGAAAAAGTTAATGTATTTCTTTCTCTTTCTTTCACAGAGCAAGTGATTGTGCTCAGTGTTCTGTACAATTCCTGGTAAAAATGACATTCAAACAGCAGAGGGCTTCTCTCCAACCTCCAAAACAAAGGAAAACTCAGTCTTGTACTTGACCAGCTCTGCCTAGATAATAGGGCCCACATGGTTTGTTGAGTGTGTATCTGCAAGCACACAAGGAGCAGCTGCTGTCCTGCAGAGGAAGGACTGACTTCCACTGAGGAAAGTGCATCAATAAGTTAATAAGCACAGTTTAACTACGTTTCTGCCTGAAGCTGTGTATTTCCTTACAATTTACTTAATTCAGATACAGTAACTAAGTATTAAAGTGATTAAAATCCCTGTGGGAAAAAAAGATCATAATTCCTCATTTTATTTTGTGCAGCTAGAAGCTGCTAGTAGAATTTTGCTGCAGACACAATAAAATGGAATATACAGCTGAGGCTTCACTAGTGTGTGATATAATGATTCTAGAATCAAAGACTGGTTTGGTTTGGCAGGGACCTTACAGATCCTCTAGTTGCAACCGTCCTGCTATAGGCTGGGACACCTTCCACTAGACCAGGCTGCTCAGAGCCCCATCTAGTCTGGCCTTGAACACTTCCAGGAATGGGGCATCCACAGCTTCTCTGGCCAACTTGTGCCAGTGCCTCACCACCCTCACAGTAAAGAATTTCTTCCTAGTATCTGATCTAAATCTACTCTCACTTCAGCTTAAAGGCATTCCCCTTGTCCTATCACTACATGTTGTGAAAATTCCACCTCCAAACTTCTTGTAAGTGCCCTTTAGGTACTGAAAGGTGATGTAATGTTTCCCTGGAACCTTCTGCAAGCTGAACAACCCCAGCTCTCAGCCTGTCTTCATAGGAAAGGTGTTCTAGTCCTCTGATGAACTTAGTGGCCCTCCTTTGGACTCATTCCAACAAAACTACCTTTTTCTTGCACTGGGGGCTCCAGAACCAGATGCAGTGCTCTAGTGGGCTCTCCTGAGCACACAGCAGAGGAGCAGAATCAAATCCTTTGACCTGCTGGCCCTGCTGCTTTTGATGCAGCCCAGGACAGAGCCAGCTTTCTGGGTTTCAAGTGCACATTGCCAGCTCATATTGAGCTTTTTGCTCACTAACACCCTCAAGTGTTTGTCCTCAGGGCTATTCTTGATCCCTTCTCTCTCCAGCTTGTACTTGTGCTTGGGACTGCCCTGACTCAGGAGTATGACTTTGCACCTGGATTATAACTATATATGATAAAGGAACATATATATGAGCAACTGAGCAAATAATTTTGCGTTACCTTATTTCCCTTCGTTTGTATCTACCTTGTCTACACTGATAATGATGACTAGATAAAACTGCCTCTCAGCATTAGCAGAAATGCCGTACACAATGGGACTTCAAACTCTTAGCATCTCAGTACTACCATGGCACAGTAGAATAGCAAATAAAATTACCTTGCTCGGACAGGTAACCCACTATTTCCAGTGAAACCCAGGTATATTATGTCAGCTCATTTAACTAGTTTTCTAAACAGTAACAAGAGAAAAACTGTATTAAATCTCAAATGTGACAATAAATGCATATATTAATTGCAGTAAGTTCAATAAACTCCCTTTTCTTTGAAAAACTATTCCATTTGATGACTTTTAATCCCTACACGTATAAAGTCGAATTACTGAAACTAATTACACTATAGTTGTGTATTTGTAATAATAGCTGGTTTGGGTTCTTTTTCCTGCAGCACCACACAACTACATAACCAAAAAGTCACATTGAAAGTTTGTCTAGATATCATTAAGTTGTTACAGGCTAGTGTGCCATTGCTAAGGCAATTTTTTTTGCTGGTAGAGTATTAGCTTTAACTTTGAATCAATCTCTATCCATATTTTTTTAATGCAATGGACTTGTAATATCAGTGGCACAGTAAAAATCTTTCTGTGAGACAGAACTTCTGGAACATAAGCACTACTAAAAAGTTAGTAACTCTGGGGTATAGTTTGTATCTTCTTCTCTATCTAAAATAGTTAATCTACTTCAAGTAGTTTTCATATTACAAGAGTGTCAAAACAGCTTTGCAAACTAAGTCTGCAAGTCATATAAAATTAAATCTCTCTGAACTTTAAGATTAAAAAAAAATACAGTTGTCCTGTGGTGACCTCCTATACAGAGAACACAGACTACCAAGGTAAAAACATTAAATCAGTATTTACCACAGAGTAGTCTAAACACCTTGCAACAAAGAATTTTAGAGAAGATTATTTTAAAAACTGACTCCATGTAAAAATGCACAAAAAGCAATTCCAAAGGAGAGTCAAGAAAACCTAAAGCCCCTAATTAATCCTCATTCATTTCACTCAGTCCAAACTAAATTATTGAGATTGAAACATCTATTAGAACTGTTTAGAAACATAGAGATTCTCTGTAAAAACTCAGAGGAAGAGTAACACTCATTAGGAAGAGTAACACTTTATTTTCAAAAGAGTACAATTATTTTTCTGAATTTGCCCAAAAGCATTCCTTGTTTTCTTTCCAAGAATATTCATCCTCATAAATCTCCTGTAATATAAACAAAGAATGGGAAATATTGTGAGTCTGCTACATACAGCTAAAAACCAGGCCAAATAACTCAATAGCCATCCCACTATTATTTACTGATCACAACAGGACTGCACAGCACTTGGCTGGCAAGCAGAAGAGAGGGCAGCACCCTTAGAACATACGGACTTGGATGAACCTCAGGCTGATCCCCACTGAATTTAAAAGGGCTGACCTATGCTAAAGTCAATTCAACAAAGAGATCTAGAAGAAATTATGTATTAGCTGTAGAGCATACAGCTTTCAGGCTGCTACATTTAACCTACTGTACCATCATTTTGAGACGCAAATTTAGACATAACAAAATGCCAATATTAAAATAAAAATTACACTAGTACACTAAATACACTACTAATAGATCTTAAGGACAGACTGGATTACCCAGCTGCAGTCCAGTGCTAACCAGCAAATTCTGAGTCCCTGATTATTCTGTCTGAGAGAATTTCCATCTCCTCAAGGAGGTATCAGAAAAGTGGAGTAATGGGGAGAAAATCACTGTTAACCACATGCCAAGTTCTGCCAGGGAGAAAAGGCAGAGATAATGCCCATTAATTGCATGCAACACTGAGGTTATACAATGAGGTTCTTTCTAAACTTGTGCTGGTTTCTCCGCACACTGTCGGATGCCTATATACTAGCTTTGGGACTTCTGCTCATCCCTTCACTGTCTGCTGTTGTTTAGTGCTTCATGCTTTCTCACGGCCACAGCAATGAGGGGGAAAAAAGGCAAGAAACACTCCTTTTACTTGTTAACTGCAATGCTGTCCAAAGCAGAGTTGACTCAAATTCTTCCACAAGCTTGTGCAGAACTGAGTTTTGCTACTCAAAAGAGGAGAGCTCAGGCCTCCTTTGCTTTCACCCTAAGATGGCTTCAAAATAAAGAGGAGCTAGATGGTACAGGTACAGGAGAACCTTCCAGATGCTCTACCTGCCACATATGGGCTGGGCTGTGCTAGAGGAAACTCACTGGTGCTAGACACTGACAACCCATCAGGAGCAGCTGCTGCCTGTAATGCTGCTAAGGCAGCCCAGACGTCTAAAACTAGCATAGGCCTAAATTTGATTTTGTCCCCAAACATACCTTTTTCCATATTGGGACAGATGCTTTTAAGGTATTGATGCAGTACGTTACAGCTTCAAGGGATTCTGTTCTGTGTGGAGAGGAGACTGCAATAATTACACTTGCTTCAGTTATTGGAACCACCCTAGGGAGAGAAGAGGAATAACAGCAGCTTTAGCTAACACTTAACATCAAGAGCACCCAAAAGTTGTAGCCATGTCACGTCAGTATTCTGGCCACATGCTCTCCTGACTCATTCATACTGAGCAAGTGTCAAACCACATCCAAAAGATTATACGCTTTTTAAAAGAAAGAAAACTACAACCAAAATCAGTACCAGATGTTAGAATTCCACACTTTAGAATAAATAAACCCACCAGACTTAGGCTTTTTTCTTCCATTCTTTTTTTTAAAAATTAAGCCTATGGAATTAAGAGGGGGAAATTGTTAACTTGTAACAATTCATAGGAAATTCACTGGAAGCTGGCTTAATAATGAACAATAACAAGTTAGAACAGCCAGTTCTTATCTAAAAACCTAAGAAATCATCTCAGTTTGCACAAGCATTTGTGAAAGAAAAAATTAAGTGCCTCACACTATGCAGATCTTGCAATGAAATCAAATTTTTGATGAATTCTGATTTAAGATTCTGAAGTTTTCTACTTGGTGTGTTGTGTTAAACTTAACAGAAGCACAAGGTTTTGTGTTTCTTCTTGCAGCTGTAGCATTTCCAAAACCTGCCTCCCAATCATTCCTCTATAGTAAGACTACTTCACACAGTCCATAGGAAGAAATCTCAGCCGAAATGCTGCCCTCATGACAGCCACCCTCTCTGTTGACTATAGAGGAAATCAAGGGAAACTACCCCTCAGGCCTTGTATCTTACTCTTTGCAATCACATCCCAAGTTCCTTTCTGCAAATCCTGCTAGTTTCAGCGAGAAATCTTCCCTGAACTGGGAAGGCCCAAGAGTATGTCAGACACTAGTATTCCATGATCTGAATTGAAAGGAAAATGCTTATCCAACACTCGAGGAACAACAGGAAGTTCTCCCACAAGCACGGCTGGCAACTCCTATGCTCCACAGCCTAAGCTTTCAGACTTTTTGTAGCATAAACAGACTTATATCTGACAATAACAACAACAACAAAAAATCTTAAATCTGACAACAACATTCTGCAGCCCCTCAACAGGAGAGAGAAGAAAAAATGAAGTGCTGCCAACTTCACACCTTTTAAAAATAAAGAACAAAATAAACCAACGGCCTCCCATTCCCTGGAGTAAAATATCTCCCCACTTTCAAACATCACATCAGCATCAAAGATCCTGCCAAGGTAAGTGTGGACTCCAGCAAACCCTACCAATAAACACATTTTTGAAAACAAAATTTTTGAAACTTAACTCCAGAGCAAGAGCTTGATCCTGCAGGCAGCTTTGCTGCACTATGGTTTCTAAACACTCCTGCAGGTTCTGCAACTACATAAGCACAGCCATGCACCAGACAAGGATCGATACTCCAGCTGCAGAAGAATGGGGTCTGGACATACATACCCAAGTCTATGGTACATTGCAATATGTTTGACTGAAGGCCATTTCTCTCTAACATCTCTGCAGATTTTCTTTATTTCAGTCTCTGCCATTGAAGAATATGCTTCATATTCTAAGTGAATCACTTTTCTTCCTTTAAAATTATTTCTTGTCGTACCTAAACAAAAATTATTTATCAACTAAAAGCACCGAGTAAATTAATACCTATTGTATCTTTATAATACACATTATATATTATATTTATATGGAGTAAAAACCCAGGATCTCTTCCTATTGTCAAAGTCAGCACTGTACAAATATAAACAACCTCCCCTAATCATAGTTGCATAATGAGATTATTTGAACAAGGTAAATCTTTACTATAAAAGGAAGAATTCAGTTTACACATTATACACATCTGCAGCCCATAATGCCCAAGGCTGGGACATCTTCTGTGGTAACTGCTAAGGTGGTATAATGGCATTTGCCCATGTAATTTTTAAATGCCCAGTATTTAGGAGCCTAGCAGCACTAAGGTTTAAGCACAAAGCAGTTTCATACATGTGCCATGTACATTAAGCACAGGACAGAGCTACCAGCCTGACCTTCACCAGCCCACTGGTAAAATACTACTTCACTTTCAACTAAGACCTGAGTTACAGGACCTCACATCCAGGTGTGGACATATGGTCAGCACAGCCACAATATTCCATTTCCCACTCTGAACAAGTTGTATTCCAGGGGACAGAAGAACAACTCCAGGCAGTTCTGTACTCCAGAACTGCTCTTCTGTTCAGTCCTATGATAGCCATAACAGTCAGAAAGCTTCACGCCACTTCAGGCTACTGCAGCTATTTAAGAGCTGGTCTTGCTCTAATAGTTCAAAACCTGTTTTCTAAACATCCTGTGCTTAGACCAGGAACTGATTTATTTGAGAACTGAAAGTCTGGGATGTGGACAACCTAGGTTCCATTTATCAGACTATTAACATATCCAGAGACCTAACTCACAAATACTAAACTCACCAATGAACAGAGACACCGCCCCACAGGATGGTGAAACAACCAGCTCTGACACTTCATCTACAGAGAGCTTTTCAGACTTGAGCTTGATAAAATCTTTTGGCATATCTTCACTTTCTTCCATATCGCACTAGAAAAACTGAAACCAAACAGACTCTGTTGTTGTTCCTGGAGATACTAGCACCACCCAACTGCTTTTTATTCAGTGCTGATGTCCCAATTTATGCACAACACAGGCACTATCTATTTGCCCAAGAGACCAGTCTACATGTGAAATTCACTTCTCAGCAGCCTCACTGAAAGAATATTAACTGCAAGTAACAAGCAATGACTTGGTTTTATTGCATACATATTTCTTTCTGATAGGAAAGTCTGGTATATTGGAATGTAACTATAATTAGCCCGAGGCCCTGGTTTAACAGCATTATGTAGTGCTGTTAAATCTGTGGTGATATTGTCAGTCTCTCCTACTTATCAAATCAAACAGTTTAAAACAGAGATTCCTGATAAACATGGATTAGAGTTTTAATCCTAAAGTTGAGTTGAGAATGCTCTCCAGGACATTCAGGACATCATACTATCAGTGTGTTACAGACACACAGGAGACACTATTAACTTTTCTGAGTAGAAACCAGTCATCATATCACCTAAAAATAAGAAGTATTTTGATCAGCAGCAGTGGAACAAGCAGTGGAACAAGCAGTGAATAGATGGACTGGCACTGAAAAGCAGGCAAAGAAATGAAGCTATTCTAAGGACACCTTTTTAACAGCAACAAACTAAGAAAATTTCTAAGCAGAAGTCAATTATTTTTACTATATTATTTTTTTTGTTAATAAGTGGCAGGAGATTTTTCATTATCATCTTATTTAGGCAAGCCAAGTTTCCACTGGTAGGAAGAAACAACTAGGAAACAGTTGCAAGACCTAAAGCCCAGATTCAAAGCAATGCCTGACCTCTCTGGCAAGTGTCTTCCATTTACTGCATACGTGTTAATCATTTACTGGTGCACTGGCTTATAGTTTCTGCTTAGCACAACTGCACTCTTCAGATGGAAACACAAGTTGGGTTCTCTCAAAACAGTACTGGGGTGGAGGGAGAGAATTGCAATCACATCTTCGGACCTAAACAAGAAAAGGTTCTGTGAATTCACACAGAATTCATGAGGTATTTTAGCACAGGATTACACTCCACAGGAAACTAGGCAATAAACAATACCTACCAAACAGAACCTGAGCAGGTTCAGCCTCCACTAATTGGTGGGATGATGGCAACCTCGTCTCCAGGCTGCAGGACCAGCACCTGATCTCCAAGAAGCACGTACTCCTGCCGAACAGCAAATACCACTTGATCCCGGATGACAGCAAGCCTGAGGGGGATTGGCAAGAGCACAAATAGGTTTCCAAACAATGTTTGCATTTAACCATGAGATTTCATTAAACAGCAAACTGGTGCACATTCTAGGGCAGCTGAGGTAAAAACCACTGAGACTTACACAACTTTGCTTCCAAGACATTATCAAAAATACAACAAACACACACCTCCTAATCTTGGATTTTCCTGTAATGGCTAAGAAGAAATAAGATCAGTATAAGTTTCAGAAATCAGGAATTGGATTTGTCATAGGCCTATGTCAGAACCAATGCATACCAGACCCAGAAGCAAACAACAAAATGTTGGTAACTCAAGAGGCAGCAACCACTCAATTTCGGACTAGAAGGAAATACTGTCTTGATGAAGTCTGACTGGACTGGAACAATTTTCTTACACACCAAGAAGCATTATGGTATGCTGTTCCTGAGATCTCATGAAGAGTTGCTTCTCTTATTGTGTGTGCTCAGACTTTATGAGGCTTTTGGTCTTTTGTACCTACAGGTCTGAAATCTGCTATTGATAAGGAGTGGCCACAGAACTGACAGCAGGTGTGATGTGTCTTCCAGCAGATCTTCTACATATTTTTTTATGTGATACATATTTGTTGCTATGAGAGTCCATAGTATTGGATATCATGAGGCAGGGAATAACTCCCATGACTAAGTGCAATTACATAGCAAGCATGAGGTCCATAGCACTAAGACAGCAGAAAAAATAATTGCCTGTTTCTTCAGATGGTGCAGGCATGATAGCAGTTCTTGTTTGAGACTACAAAATCTAGCACAGCCAGCTCAGCTGTACTGCCTAGAAACAAGTAAGCAGATCAAAAGAGTACGAGTAAAGATCATCTTGCTTCCCACCAGCCGGACAGACAAAAGTAGTCAAGTCACAGGCTGAGCAAAACACAGTAGCACTGATTCAGAGAACTGACTGAAGGGAGGGATTGTATGAAAGCAAAGCAAGCCACTAAAGAACTGTGCACAGGCATGAAACTGAAGTGCCCATTAGAAGGATGGGCTCTAATTAAAGTCCCTTGCAAGCTAATTAGTTGGGGAAAATGTGTGGAACAGAAAAGCACTGTCAAGTACGCTCAAGCTGCAATTTGAATATCCATTAGCAATGTGAATAGAAGTCTGTGGTCAATGCCCTACAATTATATTGAGTTTTTCCAGAAAAGCTAGGAACAGAAGCATTTTTCAAGAAGGCCACTGTGAAGTAACTGCAAATGCAAATTGTACTGCCCCAAGTCATCATTCATAAAAGGACAAAGTTGACAAATTACGGCAAAACAACCAATGGTGCTGCTGCTTCTGTCATAGACGAAAAGGCTGCAAAGTAAAAGATACACATTCCCTACTGCCTCTCACACCCAAACACACTATTTCAATTCTCTGTGAGGAAAAGGTCCCTGGTCCAGCATTTTGTGAAGAGTTTCCCACGTGGTAACAGATACCAATGTTAAATAGCTCATTTTTTTCATAGTGTTTGAAAGTATTTTACTAAAGAAAGGTTGTGCCTAAAGGAAGACTTGGACACCTAAGTCCAAAGTTATGGAAATTCCAGAGCACTGAGCACTAAATCTTGAGGACCAGAACCTCTTATACCTTTCTTTTTTTTTTACCCCCTTCTATCTCTCCAAAATGGTGTTGCACCTTTGTCCATCAGACTCATTCTTGACAGCACTGAGCACCTTCCCTCAGCTTTAAACAGAGGGGACATTTCTGTTGACACCCCCTAGACACCAATGCAGCACCAATGTCCTTACAGCACACACAGTGCTTTCTCAAGACCAGTTTCCTTATGAAATGCAACCAGCAGTGGTGTGAGCCTTCTTCAGAGCATTGAAGTGGCTGAACAAAAGGCTGTGTCAGGGCTGAGTGCCTGGAAGCCTGTGGGGACTTCAGTTCCCTTCCTGATCTGCCTCACATAGTGTGCCACAGGCTCAGACCAATGGCTTACAGTACAGTTAATCACAGAATCAATTAAGTTTGAAAAGCACTCTGAGATCAAGTTCAACCTATGACTGAACATCACTATGTCAGCTAGACCATGGCACAAAGTCCAGTCTTTCCTTAAAAGCCTTCAAGGACAGTGACTCCACCACCTCCCTGGACAACCCATTCCAATGTCTAAGCATCCTTTCAATGAAGAACTTCTTCCTAATGTCTAACCTAAGCAATTGGAAACACCTGCATATTATCATTTATTTCTTATTTATTGTCCTGGTTGTGCTTGATCCCTCCTTGCAACATCTCACCTGCTCCACAGACTAATAAACTGGTAGTTTTCAGGTTACACAATCACAGCCCTCCGGACAATGGGCCACGTGTACCTCTCAGGCCCAGTTTTGGGTACATCTCCTGCACCTGGGCTTTCCCTGTGTATACATAAAGCTGTAACACTTCCAGCTGTGCAAAACACAAAACACTTGGTACAGGTTGTGTGCTGTCGAAGTACTGCTACGTGTTCCAGTTCAATGCTAAACACCGAATTTGTATTAAAAAAAAAAAAAAATAAATGCAATCACGTTTGTTTGCGCACCTCAAGTGTAACATGCTGCATACCTGGGGTGGACCTTGACGATCTCCTCCCAGAGCTGCAGAGAGGTGATCTCCCGCGGCACCGAGAGGGTCTCGCAGCGCAGCCCCGCCAGCTCCGCGCTCCTGGCGAAATACAGCACCGAGACCTGCCCGGGGAAGCAACAGCGCTCAGAGCCGCGCGGCCTGCCCAGAAAACCGCTCCCAAAGCACCAGCACACTGGTACCGGAACCAGAGCACCAAGAAAAGCTTTCCCAGGCTTTTCTCGATGCCGATCGGCTCAGACGCATCTCTCCTGCCCCGGATGTCAGGACAGGGGGGCAAAGGCGGAGAAGGCGGGGAGCGGTGAGTGACCGCGGATCCGCGCCCCGCGCCCGCCGCCCAGGCCGCTCCCGCCGCCCACCGGGGCCAGGGGCAGCCGGAGCCC
>VZTT01045290.1:0-14004 GCA_013400855.1 Buphagus erythrorhynchus
GCTGAATACCTGCCTGGGGAAGTAGTGAATTTATTCCTTGTTCTTCTTGGTTGCATGCACAGCTTTTGCTTTATCCATTAAACTGGCAGCATCCCAGCCCATAAATTTTCTCACTTTCTCTCTTCTGATTCTCTTCCAAACCCACTGGAGGGCTGAGTAACCAGCTGGGGTTAAACACCACAGCAGGATTTCTGGGAGCTGGTGAGCCTCAGTGGGGCTGTGAGAGGCACTTCACATCTCTGGCAGCACAGGGCATGGGGGCTGAGACCAGGCTGCCTGACAAGACCACTGCTGTTTTGTAGTGAGACCTCTGAGATAAAATTATCATCACCTGCCTGGGAACTTCTCTCCTCCACAGCACACAAAGATTTTGGGGTATCATTTGTAGGGTCAAGAACCTTGGCTACTTGTACTCAGGAGACAGTTGGACCCTGACTAAGAGTTGCACACCTATTTTTTGCAGAGGGCTTTGAAGCCCTCCTCTTGTGGAAGTGGGGTGTAGTGAATATCTGCAGCCAAGCTCATCCTCAGAGATCCCCCAACAACGACACCAGAGAGCAGCAGCTCCAACTCGGATTATACTTGCCATAACTGGCATCTTGCCCAGCCAGTGCTGGGATAAAAATGAATAGATGGATTTTAAAACATGCCTAACTTCCTAGCTGACAGGTGCACACATCATCTGCTTCTGATGCCTTAGGAAGCTTTGGTAAAACAGCAAGGAGTGAAACCTATGTGCATATGCATGTACATCTCTATGTGTACATAGATGAGCAGAAAAAAGGCAAATATGCTGCCAATATTTCCAGCTGCAGTTCTTTTCCTGACCAGGTTATCATAGATGCTCAGATTAGATCTAATCCTGGAAGTTAGGATTAAATACTCCTAACTCCAAAGATCTCTGTGAGACTCATTTCTTCCAGATGGGACTCTTCCTCTTTCAGGAGCCGGCCAAACACAATCAATGTTTACTCTCAAGTGTACACAGATACTTCCTAATTTATTTTTGTGTGTGTGTGTGGTCTGAATGGATATAGTCTTCTCAGTCCATACCAGGGACAGCTCATGGTACGTTCACACCTGGTATAGCTATTTATCAGCCACACACACATTTCTCTGTCACTTCATTCCACATCACCAGCTGGTGTCACCACCAGCATCCTCCTTCCACCTCTGAGCTCTGTCATTATCCAAGTGCTTTTCCAGGGCTCCTCAAATGGGCTTTATGGTAAAACAGGATAACAACACTTGGAAGAATGAATTCCAGATCCCTGCCAGACAAACAGACTCCAGGCTGCACTTTACATAATTGTCACTGCAGGAACCTCAGGCTCCAGAAGGAGGTCAATAACTTCACTGCTTGTGAAGAGTCACTCCAAGCACTGAAATATCCTGAGCTGGAGTGATGGATTTGTCAGTACCAGCTGCTCTGGGCTCTGCAAAGGGATATCCATGAGATGTTTCTGCCTAGCTCAGGGTCCTAACAGCAGCCACACCTTACAAACTCCTTAAAAACAATCATTATAGAAAACATGGAGCTCTTTCCACTTTTATTTTGAAACATCACATTTTGCTCATTATAAATATGTGATGTTTTACCATGTGCTCTAAGAACAGACACAGCACCTACACTGCTTGTCACAGGTAATGCAAAATGCGCCTGAAAAGTTTAGATCCGGTTTCTCTATAGAAAGGGGATTTCTGGGCATCACCTACATTAAAGAGTTAAATTCACAGCAAATCTACCAGGTCTGCTGTCCCAGATTCCAGTGATACTAGATCTGGTCTAGAGACTTCAGATTTGGGACCCAGATATGAGTTCTATTGTTTGGAAACCAACTGCTGATCAAAACACTGTTTTGGAAAGGATTTTATTTATTTACAGAAATCTCTATAGAAACTACAGCAGAGATTTTTCAACCAGATGTGATGCTTCATTGTTAATTAGTTCATCTATTGGAACAACAGCTTTCCTATCATGAGATCTGGGCAGCTAAAATTTGAAGTGCTAGCTCCAGGCTGCCCCTCAGATGGAAAATATTAGCAACACACTCAGCTTTTGGAACTGAAAACCTCAGGTGTGTGGTGTAAATGTAGAAGACATTGTTAATCTCCAGACACCTCCATGGAAAAGAGAGGTGCAGAAAACCAAAGTGGTTTCTCCAGGAGCATGTTACTACTCAGCCCTCAGATCTCTGTGCTCAAATTCACCTCATATCACCTTGGTCATTACACCCTGAAATGAACTAAACCCCATCTTTACTGCAACATCCAATAAACAACATCATTTACTGATATTATGGATTATATCTGGTGACTTTCTGCATCTAAACTCTGGGGGCCAGGGTGAATACCTGGAAAAAAATCAGAGCAGCAGCAGATGATGCTGTAGTTGGGAAAACAAAGCAGTCATTGCATCCCAGTCTCCTCAGTTTAGGAGCCAGGCTGGATGTATTTTTAGACCTCTCTTCCAACCCAAACATAGTTCTCCCATTTAACACCAACAATGCCATCAAACAGAACAGTGAAGTGTGATGCCATGACCATAAATATAATTATCAACTGTCAGGCACAGTCTCTCACTAAACTCCTCAGTGTAAGCCTAGGTAACACTTGTCACTTGCTTCCCAAGCACAGGCCAGTTGGCTTTGCTAATGGAAAGAAAGGCAGGGAATGGTGTTTAAAATGCCAAGAGACAGACAACCAATGGAACTTCCTACATATTGAAATGTTGCATAACTAACTTTCCCAGAAATGTTCAATTCCTGAATCTACCATCCATTGTTGGTTTGTTTCGTTGTTTTTGTTTCTTTAATGCTACCAGTCCATTAAATTGGAGACAAATGCCAGATGTGAAATTCATGGGAAACACTTGGATTTGCTCTCCACCTAGGGTTGACTGGCACCTTCCTGAGCTCCAGGAAGCACAGCCTGTTCACACTGCCTAATATGGGCTGCTTGATCCCCAAATCTTTCAGTTAGCTTTGTTCTCTTTTTAGCTGGTGCATTCCCCAGAGGAAATAATGGATGGGTTTGAATAACTTATTCAAAAGGAAATGGGTTCATTGAATTTGACACACACATTTACTTATGTTGGGAGGTGGTGATATAGGCTCTTGATTTAGAGAAAAACATGATATGGTGCTGGAGAGAAGGTAATAGAAGAAATGAAAAAGTAAAAAGTAAAGTAATTAATTGGGCTCCAGGATGCAATGTTGCTTAGCAAGCTTGGAAAACAGAGATAAAAGAAAAAAATTAAATTACTCATTAGGTAATTCAGTGACATTCTGCATGGTTTCCTCCAGAAGAATCTGAAGTTGACCCTGGCATTGTAAAAAAGTCATCAATACTGGGGCTGAGGTGATGCAGGAGTTAGAACTGGAAGGGCTTGAAGATCTTCCCCACATACTCTTGTGCTGCAAGTCTAAGTGGATTTAAAGAGAAGGAGGGAGGAAAATTCACCACACTTGTGTCCCCAGTGGCTTTCCTCAAGCCAAACAAGCCATGAGACACCAGTGAGCACACTTGGTACCACAACAGGTGTCAGCCCCACTGAACAGCCACAGCTGCTTCTGGGCCACTGGGACCTGACACACACACAGCCAGGTAAGCTGGTCCCCAGCTCCAGCAGCTCCTGCAGGGGTCTGACAGGGCACTACCAAGGGACTGTCCCCTTACACACCCAGAGCCAGCAGAGACTCCAGGGAGATGAATGAAGTTACACCACAAACCTCTTGAGGACAGCAGAACTTCATTGTGAAAGCCTCTCACAACAAGGAAAAAAAGTCAGGCTTTGACACAGGTTCTGTCTGCAAAAAACAGACATCACCATCAAAAACCTGGCAGCAGGAGCTGAAAAGCAAATAGCTGGTATAAATTGCTGTTAATTTTACATGCACTATCATAAAAAATAGGACAGCTCATAAGGAACTTCCTTCCCCTTGACCAATACAGAGGATTTAATTTGTCTGTATTAGATGTGCTGGAGAGGAAAAGAAATCTGTAAGAGAGTAGATGCTGTGACTGATCCATTTGTTAAAGTCAAACCACACATATCTTTCAAAACCATAAAAGAATTTAGCCATGTCATGATCTAATGACTTTTAAAGATATGAAGAGTTCCTCATACAGCCAAAGACAGTACGCTGAAATTAAATGCTTTTACTGTTTCTTTTCTAATAGAAAACTAGTACTAATTTCCCTTTTCTGCTTTAAGATATTCTGTTGAGTTTTGTTCAGGCAATAAATCCATCCTCCAAACTGAGTAAAAAAAGGAAACTGTTCATTATTTCTCTGATTTTATTCTGTATTTTAATTTTTACAACATGGAGGAGAACTTGGAGGTGTAACTTGCAACCTAAGAAGTAAAGCTGTATGTTTAGAAGTCCAGTTGAAGTCAGAGTTTGATTCAGCCCTTGCCTGGTTTCAATTTCACACCAAAGTGACTCCTGAAATTCCCTCGTGTGAAACTGTGACATTTCTTTACGTATTCTGTGCTGCCAAAGCAGCACTATAGGACTGGAAAATTGGTCAACATACAACCCACTGACTCTAGGATCAACCTGGAGAGATTCCCTGACTCCAAAGAGGTTTAAGCCACAATTTCTGAACAGCAGTCTTTAACTGTGCAAGAGACTAAAGTCTGTGTTTAGACCATGATGAATGTTCTGCTGAAAATTGGTTTTGGTGGAACAGGGGTGGAAATGGCTGGGAAGAAAGGTCAGTACCTTTTCTCCACTTAAAATACATCCTCCCAAGTACTTCAACTGGAAACAGGCTGTCTGGAGCAAGAACTGTCATCCTCTGTACAGCATCTGACAATTTTTCATATAAGTAATAAACAAAATTAAGTGGGCAGAAGCACCAAGGAGTATCACTTCTCTGTCCTATAACCTGCTTGCAGAGCAGGCAGCTCACATCAGTAAGCAAATGGCAATAATGCAAAAAACAAGAGAGCTTAATTCTTATCTTAGTAAGCAAACACTAACTAATCCTACTGAAACCCATGTATATTTTCCACACAACAGCTCACACAAATCGAGTAATATGTATTTAGGCACCTCCATTGTATACTATAGAGGTGAGTTCTGAGGGGACTGTCCAGCATTAGGATAGTAACAAGAACAATTCTTTAAATAAGGAAGGCAACATTTAAATGATACTTTCAGGTAGGAGTTACAAAATACCAAATTCTTACAGATGGAGTGAGTGTTAAGTTGGGGGTGCACATTCCACATGCAGAGAAAAATCAACCATCCTTTCTGAGCAGTTTAAAATGCAGAGGTCTTCCCTGCCCCTAGCCTTTGGCAAGGACAATAGCTATCCAAGGCAATGCATTGAAGTTAAGCCTCAGAGATTCATACATACAAAAGTTGCTCATTTATCCTGCTCAGTGCCCCAGCACTTTATAGCCATCTTCATTCAAGCACTGGTTTCCATGTACTGTCAGTTCTCTTGTAGGTACTACCACAAACAGCAAACAAGAGAGCCCCAGGCAGATTTCCCAGGTGGGAGTCACAGCTTCCAGAAGGAATAAGGCAACTTCCAGTATTTAATATCAAGAGGCAGTAACTGGACATACAAGGTGTAATTCTTAATAAAACTTCTGATATCAGACAAGAATTTTCAGGCACCAACACAACCCTTGCACCTGTATCTGGCATGTTGATCTCTACTGGCCTTCTGTATTCACCTCCATCAACACACTGCAGGCAGTGGTGTCTGTACAGCTGCTATGCTCAGCAACAAAATATGGTTTAAGTCTCTCCTCACTTCACCCAGCAAAGTGGACCAGAGATATTCTATATAAATAACAGAAAATCAGAGGGAAGAGTAGAAAGTCATTTACACTGAAAGAGTACAGGAAGGTAAGGAGGAGCCCAGTGCTCCCTGATACAGCTGTTTCCTAAAGGTGCACACAAGAGATGTAATGTTTTGGCACCTGTAGCACAAAAACTCTAGAGAGCATTGTCACTATTTACAGTTCACTATTTATCATGCATCACTGTGCAGCTCTTTACCAATTCCAACAAAAATCCATAAAAACAATTGTCTTTTAACATTAAGCACAACTCGAGAAGAGGGACAACCTCCAGCTCTGTAACGTGCTGAAACACCATTCCATAAAGCCCCTATTTCAAAGAGCAGCAGCTACATCTTGTGGAAATATTTAGGATTGCAGGCTTATCCCTAATAAATACCCCTTAATCCCTGAAACGCTCTGTCCTTTGCTACCCCTCGTTTTATGCATAATGTTCAAAGTGAACCTGCACGACACTGATCCATTGGAGAACAGCAGCTTGGACCACTCACTGTCCCTGCCCCCAGACCAGTCTGGCTCATCACTCCACAGCAATGATCCTACACCAGGGAGCAAAGCACAGGTCTGGCCTCTGGGACTGAATGCTGAACCCTTGCTAATTGTGACTTAATAGTAGCAGCAAGTTCGGTGCCACCCTTCTGTGTTGCCCAGAGAATAATAATAATAATTAATATTATTAATATTAATTCTGGATAATGCAGCCCTGGAACTGTTCAAGGTCAGGCTGGATGGGGCTCTAAGCAACTTGGTCCCATGGAAGGTGTCCCTGCCCATGAGCAGGGGTTGGAATGAGACGATCTTTGATGTCCCTTGGAGTCCACTTTATTGCAGATCTAGTGAAAATCTGCATCCATAACTAAGACATTTTCCAAATTAGACCAAGTACAAGATTTCCCATCAGTATGGTTGTCTATGTACAAAGGAACAGCCCAAAGGAGTCCTAGAATCTGAAGTTGAAGCAAGGAATAGTGACCTTCGGTTTTGTACATTCTTCTATGGCTATCTCTTCTTTTTCATCTGCCACTTTCCTAAGCTATAAGTTAAAAAGTACAGCACAACTTCTACAAGAGCCAGGCATTTAATATCATTGCCACTGCTGTCATCCTCTGACATTAGTGCAGAAATCACAAAGAAAACCCCACAAATCACAAACTTGAAGCATGTTGATTAACTAGCTTTGAGCTATAGGGCAAGCAGTAGCTGCTTCACAGAGTTGATTCTGGATTTCAAGGCACTGCTGCTCATTTTCCCACCTGCCCAGGCAGGCCACCCTGACTTAAGGGAAAGGCTCCAAGTGCAGCTCAGCACACTCAGCAGCAACAGTCCTTCTGAGGGAGATGCATCTTCAAGTCAGGGAAGTGAGGGAGTAACCTCCCAAGTAATTTTAGAAATCAAAAGTTGTAGCTTGCACTGAGACAATCCTGCTGCTGTCTGTCAGGTAATAACAGCTTATCCAAGATGTCTGCTATTGCCTAGGGCTGACATCATAACCTGTGACCTGCAGCCCACAGCTCTCAAGGCTCTCCATTAGCAGCAGGGCCAGCCTTTACAAAACAAGATTTTATAGTCAATAGTGTCAGACAGACTAATGACATGGGAAACCCCAGAGAAGGAGAGCAGCAAGCAGTCCTGCCACTAAACCCTCTGCTTAGCTTATATGAAAAAACAAAATCACTGCAGCGCCTCTTAATAATAATCCAAACCCACAAACCAAAACAAAGTTAAGTTCCAAAATAGTTTACGTTACTAAATACTTTATAGCATTTGTGCAGGTTCAGTTTTACATCAGTCTTGTGACTCTGGAATGCCTTGAATTAAGTGAGAGAGCAGCAAGTGCAAAATAGAGACAATGCCCATGGCAACCCTCCCCAGCAAAGCCAGGTCAAGAGTATAGAACTTTGAAGTTCTTACACAGGGAACAGACTGAAGGTACACTGATTAAGAGTTCTTCCTTTGTGAAAATGTGTGAAAATGCTAGGAAAGACATTGTTACTTTCTGGAAGCAGCAACTGAACTTAAGTTAATAGATGTTTCCTATAAAAGATAGAGCAAATAATATGGAAGACAAGTGTGAATCAATAATTTTATTTTTTACCCACATACATAAAAAAAAGTGAGTGAACACACAAGACAGAAAGTCAGAGAAAATAAACATATTTACAAGACAGTTATCAATTTTTTTCCATCTTCAAGATCAAGTCATCACAGATTTTCGTTAATTCATCATTTTCTTTAGTCTGTGGAAGAAAGAAAAAAGTGAGTTTCAGGTGTGTCCAAATTGTTACAACCTTGTAGTGAGTTGAGTTGCAGTAAGTCCTTTTTGCCAGTATATGCAATAGAAAGTCCATTTACATGATAGTGGCTCATGCAAATTTAATGCAAAGGACAGTCTACTATGCCAAAGGTCACATGGCATCCTTAGGAGCCTCAGGAAATGAGCCAGAATCCATTATGCTGTTTCTGCTTCTTCCACAGACATTCCCATAATATATGGAGACCAACTGATCCAGGGAAACAAGACTTTTGGACTCAGCCTTTGTTAGGTACACCAAAATTTGAGACATGGACAGTTTGGATTTTAATCTTGACAAGATAGACACTGTAAAACGATGCCTTGATACTGTTACTAATGTGACAATTTCCAGTCTGTAGAATTCCTTATGGAACCATTTTATTAAGAATTCTGAAAGTGTTACTGTATTTATGACAAGACCAAACATAGTTCTATGTTAAATGGCTTGTCTCATCTCTCCAGGTACAGGCCTACTGTTTCCTCTGCTATGCAAACTTCAGCCATAAACCTGAAGACTCACAAATAAGGGTTTTTTTCCATAATAAAAATCTGTCATCATTATCAATTTTTGAGTCTTCAATACTGGCAGCAACAACAAGATGCAGTAAAACTAAGAGCATGCACTTCCAGCAGTGACTTTTAATCTTCAAAAAGCTTATTCCTTTGAAGGGTTCCAACAAAGGATGCCTTTACAAAACATTCTAAGACTTTACCTAGGCAACATGAAACAATATGAAGTACAAGGATTAATGGCCTGAACAATATTGAAAGCTTGAGTCACATACAGTTAAATATACATTTGTGCTAACAGCTTGTAAGTCATGTTCATGAACAAGCTGAGCCAGACAGTTTACAAAATTTACTCCCAGATTCTGCTCTGCATCATGTGTAACTGTTGATCACCACCTCCTTCAGTAGTTCTGGTAACCTCCTGACACAGGAGCCCAGACTGGTTTGGAAATGAACTTCATGCTCCAAAAAAATCTAAACATACAAACAAGTCCTGACATGACAGTTGTGTCTTAGGTCTCAATGCCAATTTCCTAAAGCCTGCCAGGACAGCAGCCATCACAACCAGCACAGTTAGCAAAGCTTCTTCTAGCCCTGGTACAAGGGAGTTCTTGACCTAGTCTAAGGCAACAGCTTGGAGAGACTTGCCCATGGCATTGTGACTGACCTTTTGTTCAAGGCTCCTCTCTAAAGACTGGATCCTCATCTGCTCTTTGCGCAGAGTGGCCTGAAGTGCTGCAGTCTCTGATTTTGCTTTGCTGCGAACCTGGGCAATTTCCTCATTTGCTCTGAAACAGGTGCAAGATGGTGTTTACATCCCCCTCAGACAGCACAGCAAAACTCACAGAATCACACTAGATGCTTGTACTTTGGATTAATCATCAAATGAAATACATTTAAGCAAAGTTTTGAACTATTTGCACTATTGAACTATATTTCAATATTTGCACTATTGAACTGCATTCTGCAGCAATTGTGAAAAGTATGCATGTCACTCCTGGTAGCTGGCTTCTTGGCATGGTACTTACTGCTGCAGCTTTTCTTCAGCATGTGCTTTGAGTGCCTGATATCTCTGCTCCTCTTTTTTAATTCTTGCCAAGTAATCTTCTGCACACTTCTTCAGAACTTCTTCATTCTGTCCCAAAATCCAAAGAAGTTCAGTTAGCTGTTTAAGCTAGTAGATGGAAGAGTCTCCCTACTTGACAAACGGGTTACTTGACTACACCTGAGTGGCAGTATTTGCTCACTGGAGTAACAGGAACAACCATGAAATCCCACAGGCCTAGGTGGACTTAACTGCCTCCTTTCCAGTATCTTAACTTTCCAAATATTTATTCATTATATTTCCCCCTAGTACATTATCTAGTAGCAAATTCTAGTAAAGAAGGTCAATAAATCAACAGTCACTAATTGGTTTTGTTTGTTTTGCTCTGATTTTTTTAAAATCAGCTTCGTATTAAGTTGCAATTGTCACCAGAATAGCGAGAAACCCAACTTCTCCAAAGAATCCATGGAAAGATTCAGGCTTTGGACCCTGATGGAAACAATCCAATACTAACAGCAAGAAAGTTACCTTGGTATTCACACTATGAACAAACTTCATTAGCTGTAGTAGGAATTGGAACTGTTTGAAACAATTGCCAAGACTCCACTAATTAGAGGTCTTGAATTTAGTAATTGTTTCCAAGTGATTTAGTAACTGTTTCCTTATCTCTGTGCTAAGGACAGGGCTTCTGAATTTAGGGTGGAGATGGAAGGGACACAAGATGAAGGCAGCCTGACATGTTAGCAAAGAAGAAACTGAAGTTGTAACAGACACTATGCCTGTTTCTAAAACCTAGACTACCATGAAACTTCCAACAGGCTTGTTTCTGAGTTTCAGTAAACAGGGATATTAAAGGAAAACTGAATGAAAAAAATCTGAAGGGACTTTTAAAAGCACCAACTGAATCAATTTTTATGCTTTCACAGAATAAGAACTCATAGCTTATATTCCTCATTAGCTTCCTTCCTCTCCAGCCTCTGAAGAAGCTGCAGAACAAAGGCTTGACTTTAGCTTTAGAGAAAACCCACAAGCATCTTAGTAGGGAGCCCCTAATAACCTATTATTCTGACTTGCAATTGCACATCTTCTTCAGCACTCATTCAATATGATGCAGGGGAAACAAGCTGCTCTTATGCAGCAGTTGCCACAAGAGTGTCTTTATGNAAACAACTTAGCATCTCTTTTTACAGGTAGTCCCTGTACTACCTAATTAATGGTTGCTCTAGAAATTTCACCATTTCCTTGCCACTAAATCTCATTTATTTTGGAAGGATATTATTTGCATTAAATCATCTTACTCTGTGGTAACCCTCTAATGCATCTTTCTGTTTTTCAAGTCGTTTGAAGAGATCAGAGAAGGACTTCTCCATAGAGTTCAGATCTGAAAGAGCTTGCTGCTTCTCTTCCATCAGCTTCTGTATTTCTTTCCTTGAGATTTCCTTCTGCTTCTGAGCATCCTCTAGAGAAAGTGTAGGTAATCCACAATAGTTATTGCGTTGACACAACTACANGCTTTAGCATAAAACCAGTTCCACAGTACAGATAACCACACACATTCAATTCCTCCCCTTACACAAGTTTAATAACATAGCCTCTCACCTGTAAAGACACCATGTCTGTGCTTTTAAGTCTTTGTATCTTTGTTACATATTACCTCACATCAAACTTAAGGCCATTATACACCATGACAATGTGCTTGCCAAAAGCATTTTTTCTCTTACACTGTAGTCAAAATACTCCACTTGAGTTTACCATAACAGGAGCCTTGAATGTTGTGATAGAAGCAAGAAATCTAAAAATATTTTTCATTAAACATACACAACAGCTGGAAGATCTGGAGGAGACTAGGATAACAAGTCAGACTAGCACAGCAGACTTTCAGAAAAGGTTTGGGTTAGCATACCCAAGCTATGTTTCCCATGGCCTCAGAGGAGAAGAGCTGGCACAGATGTGCCTAACTCAGGTTTGAGCTAAGATAGTGTAACTATACAACAAGAGCTTCACTGGATGTCTTTCCTAGTTTTGAAGCCACAAACTTGACTAAAGCAAAAGCCCAAGTCTGTCCAGCAAGAACTTCTAGTGATACCTTGACACTTAAACAATGTCGGATAATAAACAATTAAACACAAAGTGCTGACAACTGGATCTGCCAGTTTTAATAAACCAACAGCTCACATTCCAGTGGAGAGTAAGAAAAAAGTTGTGTTCATGCCTAATTCAAAAAGTCATCATTACCTATCAAGTGATATCATGTCTATATGAACATGCACAAAATTGTCAGTCTACCCTGTCTTAAACTTCACACTTATTCTGGAAGCACCTGAAATATTAATGTCAGAGGTGAAAGTACTAATTTCATTTAGTAACTCTGGGCTAAGCATGTCCCAGCCCCCCAAGGCACTCAAAGTGTAAATATAGAACTTACCCATAATTTGTGTTATTGTCTGTTCAAATTCAGCAACTATTTTTCTAAAAATCATGAAAAAGAAAAGTTGAACATAAGTTAGAAAAAGCATCTGGAATAACTAAGTAGATATAAAAGTCAGGACATATTCATACCCCATTTCCTTGTATTCCATATGAAGCTTATTATACTTCTCATTCCACTTCTGGATCTCCAGCTCTTTCTCTTGAACCTTTGAGAGTGAAAAGGTAAGCCTTTACTTTTCACACAGAAAGATAAAAGCTTTGATACTAAAAACAGTCTGAAGGGCAGCTTGGGTATACTTTTAACTTAATACAGAGAGAGAAATAAGTTCTAATTCTTAACAGAATGAAAATTGTTTAATTACAAACTTGACTCAAATATAATTTAGAATAATACATAGATTTTGCATATATGATTCTCAGCACATTGCCAGTATCTCTACAAGTGGCAAGATCAGAGCCAATTCAGCCAACCAACCTCTTGGCTGCTCTCACTCAGTGTCTGTGTTGATAACTATAACTTCTGAGAGAACACGATGGGCCAAGGAACATTCTCTCAAAGTGATACACATTTCCCTCTTATTTACAGGGCAGACAAAAAAAAGCACTTCACAAACCTGCTAATATTAACACACAAGAGAACAAATACCAGAAGCCTGTTCAAGATCAAATTGCTGTTTGCAGTAACTCACATTCAACACTAAATTAGGGAACATGGAAGAGGGAGGATTAAAAGATGCCTCAATTTATTTGAGAATAATGATATCTATTTCACATCAGCTAAACTAAAGCAGAGCTCACAGTAACACAATCAAGCAGCACAAATACTCTTTGCTAAACACTTTGTGCAAATCCCATAACAAAGACCTCAGGACAAAGTTAGGTTTAAGAACTGTAACACCTGACTGCACCATGGGAGGCCTTCAAAGACAAAAGGCTCAAAATACATAAAATAAACAGGAATTTAAAAAAAAAAAAAAAGAAAGGGAAAGCACATGATTACTGCTAGTGTTGTTGCAAAACTACATAGTAAAATGTAGTACAGTGATTTTTCAGTATTTATTTTAGAGCAATCTAATTTTAAATATATTGCAGTATTTCAGGTGACAAGAAGCGGGACACTAGTGAAAAAAAAAGTACAAACTACTAAGAAGCAGTGATAGCTAAGCTAGGAAAAAAAATGTTACAAAAGTATGCAAAGATGAAACAAGTTAGAAACTTGCACTTGCAAGCTCAAAAAAGGATTCAGCAGACCCCAAAAACGCAAGCTTTCCTAAGTGCTGTATTTGCTCAGAAGGAAAACAGGTTCTCACTTTCCTCCTACTCCTGAGTTGTTTCATAGACAAAAACAAAAAATTAAAATTCAGTCTGTCTTCCTTTCAGGTTGATATTGTAATTCCAGGCCTTTTTATTTAAAGTGACAGAGCTGGAGTCATCTAGTCACACCTACAACAGTGTCTGCAGGTTTAAAGTAGTTCTTTCCAACATGAAAGAGCAGCACTTTTAAAATATCAAAAGCTTTACCCTCGCTATTATATAGATTCTTAGTTTTAGATCAATGCACTAAAAGCTGTCCCCTGTTAAAACCACATTTGTTTTCCTGTACTAGACAAGATGCTGGGTGAAAGTCACCTCCTAAATGACAGAAAGTAAAAGTTATTCCTAGAAAAGCCACTAACTCTGTAGTATAAAACAAAATAACTTAAGCAGCAAATAATCATAGGTCATTTTTGTTTCATGTCCCTAGTGCCACTGCCTGCAGTACAGCAGTCTGGAATTTTCAAAGTCCCATTTTTTGTTGAAGTGATACAATTAGCTTTAAGGACACTTATGCTTAAATACTCCTCTTACATTATTTAGTGTTTGTAAGGTTACATAACTCAGAAGTCATAATGAATCAAGCACTCA